>PVLC010001200.1:92500-152784 GCA_004027655.1 Graphiurus murinus | reverse complement strand
CATTCATGCTAAAAGCACTACAGAGAATCGGAATAGAAGGAACATACCTCAAAATCATAGAGGCAATATACAATAGGCCTACAGCCAACATCATATTAAATGGAGAGAAACTGCAAGAGTTCCCACTAAAGACAGGAACAAGACAAGGATGTCCATTATCTCCTCTTCTCTTTAATATAGTACTCGAGACTCTAGCCAGAGCAATAAGGCAAGAGAAGGAAGTCAAAGGGGTAAAAATAGGGAAAGAAGAACTAAAACTATCCCTTTTTGCAGATGACATGATACTATATTTAGAAGGCCCAACAAACTCAACCAAAAAACTTATAGAACTGATCAACAAATTCAGTAAGGTGTCCGGATACAAAAATCTATAGACAATTTTGAGGAAGAGTCAGTAATGAGAACCATTTAATATGAACCAATTCATTATTTCTACTACTTTTTCTGAACATTATCAGGAATTTTTTTTTTTTGCATTAAATTATAAGACGTTAGCCTTTTGACTGTCAAATTCTATTTGTATTTTGGTTTCACTTTCTGGAGACTCAAGTTCTTACCTTAAACATTTTTATGTGATTATTCAATGTAATGTCTCACTAGGTATAGTCTATGATAAAAACAGGAGTGATCATATAAATATAGTTGATGGATCTGTTATACATAGCATACAAAGGATTTAGTAGTACGAAAATTAGTTAAAATCAAAATAGTCCTAATCTAACTTATTAACATCCCCTCACTAGAAAGAAGCATATAGCTTTTCAGGAGTGTTTTCCTTGCCATTTGGATATATATGTATAATTAATGCATACACACAATGCATATATATATATTATATATATAATGCATTGATATGATGAATAGAGACCTAAAACTTAAGTAAGAGGGGACTAACAGCAGTAATCACAAGACATTGGACATTTGAAAGGGCACTGGGAATAGACACTAAGGAGACAGTGAGACTTGTGATGTGTATTTAAATCTGAGTGGAATGATATACCTTTTCTTTCATAGCTTTCCTTTTCTATTTCAGTTGCTTTTATCTTACTGACACAACTTACTAACTTAATACATTACAACTTTTATCTATCCTATTGAGGAAAATATATAAAATGCAGAGAGGCGGTAAGAAATAATGAAATATATTGATTGTTTCTTCCTGGTGAATATTATTAGAGCTTACTCCTGTAAATCTCACTCTACACTTATAAAATATAGAGTTACAAACATTTAGAAAAAGTAGCAGGTCTTACCATGGTTTTGTCTCACAAATATTACTTAAATTTACTCATATAACATCCACATTTGGGTCATCTAATACCAACATTTATTTGTGTAGGTGTATAAAATTCTATACTTTTGCTGTTGTTGTGGTGGTGGTGTTGGAGATTGAACCTAAGGGCATTCAACCTCCAAGTTATACTCCCAGTTCTATTTTATTTTTTTAATTGGAAACAGGGTCTTGCTCCATTGTTGAGGCTGTCCTAGAACCTGCAATACTCCTGTCTCAGCACACCCCCCCACACACACACAAGTACTGAGATTACAGGAACATGCAGCCATGCCCAGCTTCTATGCTTATTTGTAAAAATATGCTCACATATGCAAACATGTATATGAATATGTGTCATCTTTAATAAAAGTGAGGACAGCAGCATTACCCTTTCTATTTCCAAGAGTCATATCATGTTAAGAACACACACAATAAGAGCAGACCCCGACAGGAATGTACAGAAGAATGAACTATATTGAAGGACACAGATTTTTATTCTCACATATGTGGCAAATGGAGTATAAATGATATTCACAGGAACTGCTTTATTTTATGCCTGTCAGGGGAGCTGCTCCTTGGGATATTGCTCACAAAGGAACAAAGCACAATAAACAAACTAATGATGTCACTACTTCTGCACTGAATTTATAATCCCCTCTCCCTGTGGTAACTGATAAGGAACCAAGGGCACTATGGAGAGAACTACTAACATTTGTCAAACTCCCTGCCACTGGACACAATGTTGAAGGAGTAGGCATACTATTTTCTAAAATTGTGTTGTGAGTGACAGAGGCATTACTTGGAAATCCAATGGGGAGATCCAATATTTATTAAATATATATATGTCCTAGCTATCAGATATTCTCAAACACATATCTCTTACCATTTGCCATTATATCCCATTTGTTCTTCCTACTAACAATATCTTAATTTGCTCTTTTTTTCTTCATAAATACATGTCCTTGAATTATTTCAGGTATAAATCATCTTGTTCTTCATGGAATATTCATATTAATTCCTAACTTCTCTTCCTTTCAAGTTTTATTTCAACATTCCATGATTAGTGAGTGCTTTAACAATTACAAATTTAATCATACTTTTGTCTGTCTTTTAGAATCATAAATGTGTTGCCTTAAGAATAAGTGATAGATAAGACTGTTCATATCTTATAAACAATCCTCAATTTTTTTTTACAAAACTTTGTGATTTTCCCCTTTTTCACTCCAAATATGCCCTATGATTGAATTAGCTACAACTTCTGGTATACACATTGACTATGAAATCCATTTATTGGATTTCATGACCCTTCTCTCAAAATGGCACTTGTTCTTCACACCTTCCCCAACCATCCTGGCTCTGAGTTACACCCTTCTCAATGTCCCCCCTGTACCATGCACATACCTTTCACCACTCTAAAACCATCATTGTTTTAATCTAATTAACATCAGTTCTTCTAAAGAAGAACACAACTTCCATATTTCCCCATTATTGCATTTATCTAATAGATAATTATCTTCCCCTGATACTCAGCCAGGAGTAGCTCAAACTATTCTGACCATTTCCTAGGTTGGTGATCCTATGCAAAATGACTATGTTCCTTACTTGCCAAATCTGCAAAATTTTTGTGATGGCATAATATCTCAACATGTAAATCTCTTTTTTGTCTCATTATCTCTCTTAAGAATGACCTATCCTTGTTTATGCAAATAAATACATTCAGCCAGGGAAAATTAAGATTTGCCACTTTGTCTTTAATTCATTCCATCCTTATCTATCTGGGAGAACTTTGAATCATGGCACAGACAAGAATCTGAAAAGGCAAGTTTTTTTCTTTGTAGAAGTTAATTGGGAAATAAAACATTTGTTTATGGACCTAAAGAAAATGCATGAAAAATAGTCTTAAAATTTGAATAACGCATCCATCATACCTTTCCTTATGCTATCCTAGGAGATTACATAAAGACTATCATAAAAGATATGAATTAGAGGAGGTACAGGTGTGTGAAACTTCAAAAAGAGATTACCACATGTCTGTGTTGCTTAGGGACAGATTATATTAGACAGAGAAAAGAAAGCTCTGAAGCTTAGAGATTATGGGTCAAATGCACACTTACATATCTACTTACTTCAAATGGAAGAAGGAACCTCAAAATTTCTTTCTTCAGTCTTAAAAAAATTCTCACATATGGAGTAATAATTTCTGTATGTATTTTATTTCCCCTATTATAAGCAAAGTTAGATTTTTAAATAGGCTTTAGGAATTACAAGTTATATTTTAAAATATGATATTTAATCTTGAGTATAAGAATATTATGGCTTAATTTCATATTATTCTCTTCACCTACATTCCATTACCTTAATCAAAATTTAAATAAGATACTATATTATGTATAAAAGTACTTTATAAAGCAAAAGTGAAGGCGAATGAAACATTGAATATGCTAGAAAGAAGAGAAAATCCTTTATAAAATAATTATCTTCTTATATATAGTGCGAGTGATTATGTTGATTATAGGTCCTTACTAATTGTTCTATAGTCTGTGTTTTTAGCAGTAACTTTTTTTTTTTTTTGGTTTGTTGGTACTTTTTTAAATCATGTTACAAATTATCATAAATGTTCTTTGTTCACTGTGTAAAATGCTCTACCTTCCCATTGCAATTTTGTCTTTATCCAGATTTCTAAGTAGCTTTCTTAGAAGTAAAGACAAAAACATTTATTTGACTCAAGCTAAATCTAAACATAAAGTGACAGCAAAATCTGACTACTACCAGATAAATAGATCTATCTAGATAGCCAAACAATGTCAAAACAAAGAAAATCAAATTTTCTGGACTGATAAGATAAAATGGATAGTTGCCATATGCCCATTTCACTTTTCACTCTGTGTACACAAAGTTAATTCCCAATGACAATCCTATGTATAATCATCTCTGGTCTGCTTGTAACTTAACTATGTTCATACACTCACAGAAATTGTGTTTCCAGACACGTAAGTAGAAATGCATTTCCTGTGTAGCTGTGTATTCTATTCTAATAAATGGCAAAGCTTCTTTTAGCTTTGAAATTATGATTTTCAAATAAAATATTGTCATTTTTAAAAGCAAGAAGTCTTTCTTGACACTTTTTGCCTTATCGCTAGCTGGCTCCAGAGTTGGAAAAACAAAAAGAAGAGATAAAGAATAGTGTCTTCTCTCCATCATAGGTTATTCTTTGCATTTAGTTTTTCTTCTCTTTTTAGCTCTCCTTTGTCTGTCCCCAGCCATTATTGGCTCCATTTTGCTCATGCATGGACCAGGATATGGTAGCAAGTTTCAAGAACAAGAAAGTACACATTTCACACCATATCTTGTCAGAATTTAAGGGAATAAAGAAGAAACTTTGTCATGTGAACTACTGCATAAATATCCCTAAATAATTTGACCAAGATCACTTACTCACTAAGTGGAACATTAAGCAATTAAATCTTGATATTCCGATTCCTAATTCAAATGAACTTTTCCATCATTTAATTGGCGAATATATATATATATATATATATATATATATATATATATATATATATATACATACATATATATATATATTTATTTATTTATTTCTACTTTTTGGTGTTTGAGTTTTTCATTAGTCTCTCTAAACAAATAAAACAAAACAACTTGCATTGATGTTACTCAATAATAGAAAATGCCAATATATAATTACTTTTTATAGTAAGTTTATATTGGGAATAACTTATAGAAAAATTTATCTATTTTTCTGTAATAATTTTATTAGTAAATATTAATTATAGAGAAGAAGGAATTCCATTGTGCCAAATCATGCATAACATATGATCACCTTTACCCACCACTGAAGTCCACAGCCTCCCTTGCTTTCTGCCAGTGTTGATACATTTTTCTCGTATTATTTCCCCAAAACTTTCACATGTATCTTTTGCTTTATAATCAACAATTTTAAATTTTATGAGACACCTAATGGATTCTTCTACTGGTCTTTGTTCATATCTCTTACTGAACAATCTTCCCATAGTCTATACAGCTAAAGACGTTATGAAGCCTTCCCCAATTTTCAAGGTCAATTCCAAAAATCTCCCGTTCCTTATCAAATTTTTCTATTTTAAGGCTTTGTTAAATCTTTTTTGGACCTACTTATTAATTCTGACTTAAACTATGATACAATGATCACTCTTTTTTTTTTTTTTTTTTTTCGGTACCGGGGATTGAACTCAGGGGCATTCTACTTCCGAGCTACGCCCCCAACCCTATTTTTTATTCTTTATTTGGAAACAGGGTCTCACTAAGTTGCAGAATGCCTCACTAAGTAACTGAGGCTGGCCGTGAACCTCATTCCTCCTTTCTCAGCCTCCCAAATACTGGGATTACAAGGGTGTGCCACCACACTGGGCTACAATGATCACTTCCGTTGTTACCAAAGTATTTGATCAGTGTAAGAAATGTTATCATGTTACTCCCTTGCTTCAAATCCTCTACTAACTATGGGAAAATACAGACTACTTAACATGAAATGAGTTTTTTCATAATTCACAATAAACATATATTATATATATATATGTATATATAGTCTTAGTTCTTAAGTTACTGACTAGGAGTCTCCTATTTTATTAATTATTATTGTATTTGAAATTTAAATGTCTTACTATTGCTTAGCTCTCTTTTCTGTTTAATGTTCAGTTTCTCTACTTCTGCCACCAAGGAATGTTCTGCTAATCACTCAAAAGTATTATTTTTTTGTAGGCAAAATCCTGCCATGGTTCCTAGGATACCTGCCCCATCCTACATACCAGTATAATTTGTGGGTCTTATAAATATGAAAGATTTCACTGCAATAATAATTTTTAAAAAATTTTTATGATTGTTTTTCTTGATACGGCACAAGGAACCTTAAGAAAGGGAAATTACCTTTAGTGGGTAGAGTCTAAGTTAAGCTTAAGATATAGTGTTCTTCCTGAGGGAAAGAAAAAAAGAGAGAGCGATTCAAAGTATGAGGAGGATGCATGAATAAAAATGAACACAAGTTTCAAGGTCATTTCTCAAGATAAATTTTCTCCATACCAAGTCTGGGTTAGATATCCATCCTTATTTTTCTCCTTCTAGTTACTACTTATAAAAAGATATAGGTCTTTGTTCTTCATACCCAAATAAATTTTAACTCCACTTAAAAGATCTCTGTATGGAACATAAGGCATTTGTAATTAACTTGTATTAAATAGTACAATGAAGAAATAGCTTACTACCTGATATACACCTTCAGATAGATATAGAGGCATATAGAAAAAAATATTCTCTGACTTTAATTGCAGCAAATAGTTTGCTATAGGCAGCAATGGGCCTATTATCATTCAAGTCTTGGTTTCTAATACCATTCTCCAATAAGAAGAGAACATGATCTCTTGAAGAAATTGTTTATTCTAAGAATGGGGCAGGAGATATGCAAGAGGATCTTGAAACATCTTGCAGTGCTAAAATTAAGGAAGTGTTATAAAAACAAATTATGTTGAAAGAAATAACCCAGGCATACAATTACAAATGCTCTACAATCTTACTTATATATGTAATCTAAAATTAGTCCATAGAAACAAAGAGTAGAAAGGTAGTTACCAATAGCTGAGGAGAAAGGAAGGCATGAAAAAAGGGAAGATCAGTTGGATAAGTTTCAGTGATCCATTGCCCTGCATGTGACTACTGTTAGTAATAACATAAATGACATTTCAAAACTGCTAAAACTATAGTGTATTTAAGTTTATGTTCGGTAAACAGGTAGTAGTTTTAATGGTCTCACAACAGAAAAATGATAATTTGGTGAGGTGATTAATATGATACTTACTTTGATTGAACCTTTCTATAATGTATATGTAGATCAAAATGTCACTTTGTACTCTATATGTATAAAGAATTTACTTTTTCAATTAAAATAAATAAAAATAAACACAAACAAAAAGCAATGATTGGTATATGTCCAAGTAACACACAAACCAAATTAAAGAGCCTCGGTGGCCTAAACTGAAATAAGTTGAATAAAACAACAAATAAAGCAATACTGGATTATATTCAAAGTAAAATAATCATCTATTAAACACACTAATATAAGTATAAAATTGACTAAATAGAGATTAAACCAATTTACCATGTAGAAGAATTCAAAATAATCTATGTTGATACTTCACACTCCAGGGAGAGTAGTTTAACATTTTCTCTTTCAGTGGTGGCAGTGCATGGTCACTTACTTCCAAAATATAGAGTATGAAAATGGGAAAAAAGAGTGACTTTTAAACAGTTTAACTTCACAAGTAGATAAACCTGATGCACTATATAGTCAGCTGATCAAGATCTACATCAATAGTCATAAATTATTTGATAGTTTGTAGCCCAGACATGATGTGATGAAAATGTGACTCAAAGGCGTGAGGCCTGGTGGTGCTGGCCTGTAATCCCAGTGATTGGGAGGCTGTGACAGGAGAACACAAGATGTGAGGACAGCAATGATAATTTAGCAAAACATCATTTCAAAAAAAAATTAAAAGGGCTGTTGGTGTAGGGGTGTGGCTCAGTGGTAAATGACTGGGTTTAATGCCCAGTAGCATTAAAAAAAAAAATACCCTTGGTATTTGTGGCCTTCCTCCAAAACACAAACAATCTCAGTTTATTTGTGTTCAAAACATAAGATAATTTCTAGTTAAAGAGCATTCTACAAAATTGTCAAAGTTATCAAAAGTAAAAGACCATCACTCCACCAGCTTAAAATGACTATATCGAAAGTAATGTCCCAGATAGAATTCTGGAACACCATAAGAACATTAGATAAATCTAAGGAAATTCAAGTAAAGTATGGGCTTTTGATAATAATTTATCAATATTAATTCATTAATTGAAATAAGTTTATCACAGTAGGGTAAGATGTTCATAGTAGGGGAATTTGGATGTAAAGAATATGTTAATTTTCTATCTTTGCAATTTTTGTGTGAAAGAAAATTATTCTAAATTTTAAAAATTACTTCTAAAATTGTAAAAATTTCATTATGTTATGCACAACCGGAAATGATGTGAAAAGTTGAAGAGTAGGGAGGAAAATCTGTCTTTTGATTATACAGGAAGAGATTATACACAACTAGAAGGAATTTTTTAGCAGATTAGGCTGCCTTTGGATCCTTAAATGCTCACAAGCTGTGGTTTACAGATGACAATGTGGGTGCAAATTTGTGCCAGAAATTTGGAGCTTCTTTTGCCAACATTTCATTGACATGTACTTAAATTCAGTTTAGAAATATTTGGACCAGATATCATTTATTTTTAGTGTTTGTTTTACAAATAAATTGAGAACTAAGCTATCTGCTCTTTATTGATGGAAAACCATTAATTGAAATGCTAATAACAACCTAACAGGGTTATTTGAAATCCTTAAAGTATCTGAGCCACGTCAAATGCAAGAAATATCCAATTTAAAATAACTTTTTCTTTTAGTTTATTGTAGATATGGCTAGTTTCATTATGTTTTTTTTTCAAATTTGCTCTTTGATAAAAACATTTATTCAAGGAAACTCATTAAATTTAGAATAATATATACATATATGATAATTATAAATGTTGGCAACATGTGATCTATTTGACATTGAGAAAATTAATAATAATAATAATAATAATAGTAATAATAATAATTTTTGAAAGAAGCATCAATAAGCTAGAATACCTTCTGTTTTGAGTTTTATTCCTTTTAAAACACAATAAAATGTTTTAATCTTTACTTTTCAATGTATCTAATTCATGTGTCCTCCTGTTATCATTCTTAGAAGGTTGTTTTTTTCTAGTAGGTGTCTACGGAACATAAATTCTAATACTCTGACTTTGATGATGAATTAAATTGATACTCAGTCCTGGCAGAAGTGGTGTATACTGTACGTGAAAATATCCAACCCTTAAACTGTAAACTAAAGAGAACTTTGTTTCTGCCTCAGAAAGCAAAGATATAATACTCTATAGTAATGCTGAACTTGGTAGAGAATGTAGATTGTCAATATGGTAAGTGTATATTCACAGTTTTATAAAAAGGAACAAAACACATGTCACATAAAAATTTCCTCCCAGTCTCCCAAGGTCATATGCTCTTCTATAACACTGTCTAGAGCTGGTGTTTCCATTAACCTTTCTTTTCACATCTGACATAATAAGGTCATCCCAGACTCTTCTTTCAACCCACTTCCCATGTGTTTGTTGGTCACTAAGTGCAAATAAGAATATTTTTTCAGATGTTAGAATTTATCAGAAATGAGATTGTCAATGAATCATATTTTGATCAGATTACACACGGACAAGGGAATACTCTAATTTTTACTTGGCAGAATCATCAACCTGACCCCATATGTTCCTGGATAGAAATAAACAAGAAGAATGGAAAATGGAATAAAGCTAATTTTTATTGTTAGCCTGGCTTGTACCAGAAATGTCATTCTGATGAACTGAGCTAAAAAACATGTGGCTTTATACAAAATCTGCAGCTTGGGAAGTATAATTCTTACTGGTCCTTTTCACTGAGGCTAATCCATTTTCTTCACTGTTACTCTCCTTTACACCTCTGATCCCCCAGTGTTGTCAACTCCCAAGCAGCTGGAATACCTTGGGAATCTATATGACCAATAAAATCCAGGTGAGAGGCACCCCACCATGCCAGAAGCTGGAAGCAGCTCCTCATAGGACTGAGAGCAGAAGGATGTTATAAATCCCGTGCCCTTTTGCCTGTTCTCTTTAGGCTTACCCTGACTGTGAGAATCCACAGGCACATTTTATCACTTTCTGGTAAATCTGGTTCAACAATATCTCATTCTCTTTAATAAATCTTCTAATCTACAAAGATCCCCTCTATGGGGATAATAAATCTCTGCTAAAGAAATTGTTTCCTTTATCTCTTAATATACTACCACCTGCTCAAGTATCAGTTACCCTGGAATTTGTATGTCATGGCATAACAGTGGTAACAAACAAACCTGAAAAACATTAAGGCATTGTTTTATGTCAGGTAAATTTTAAGAACTTCTTGCTCCGCCAAGCATGTGGGCTTTTGAGTAGGAGGTGTTGGCCTTTCCTTGACCATACTCTTAAATTTTCAGTTCATATTCCTGAATACAACCACAAGATTAATTTATAAATCAAAGAGGTTTTTTCTTAATAACTCATAAGAATACTGTTCTATGTAATGTACTGTAAACTTGTTTTTTTTTTTTTTTAAAAACTTCTGGACACAGACTATTGGTTATAATGCTGGGTTTTCTTGATCTCCTGTGTCATTTAACTTGGTGTCATTATTCTGGATGAATTTTTTATTGCTAATTGTTATTTTCCAAAATATTAAATTTCTATTTTCAGAAAATTATATTGTTCCATGCTGCCTCATGGTAGCGATAAAATACATTTAGAAAATTATAATTAAACATATATGAAAGCACAGAATATTTATTTCAGGTAACAGAAAGTATAAGTATTGCTATTTACTGAAACAGGAAATGCAGGAGGAGTGGTATTTGGTGGAAGTTTATTATTTCAGAGTTAAATGTTACCTGGGAGCAAACATCAAATTGAAAAAATATATAATATAGTATATCTGCTTATCGGAAGTAATTTAGAGGTTAAAAGTATAAAGATGTACAGATGTAACATTAAATATTCTCATCCAATAGGCCTAATATTATATATTCACAATTATATCCCTCAGTTGTTACAGAGTGATTATGGCAAATACCCGAGTCCACTGATAATGACAAAAGGAATATAGGTGTAAGAAAAGGCTCAGTGTTCAGACTGAAGGAAGGAAAGTCAAGAGAGATGAGGAAAGAAAAGATAAATACTCAGATATCAGAGAAAGAGGAAGTAATAATAACACAACATTATATTGTATTATGAAGTATAAAATCAGGATTTACTCTAGGAGATAGTATTTTTTAATATAAAAACCACAATGATCCCGAAAAGAACATTTTCAACATTAACAGTTAAAGAATAAGTAAGTAGCAAGGCAGGAGGCCTCTCAAACTTTGGCAACCTGGTAACCTGGAGAAACTGAGGGGTGGAACTTGGCATAAAACTTTTAAAAAGCTATTTAAAGCACATGCATCAGATATATCCTAGCTGTGATAGTAATAAAGAAAATCTTAAAGGTCAAAACCTAAATGGATGAATCCCAAAAAACTGAGCTTTACCTGGGGGAAAGAAACATAACTCTAAAGCTCATTTCATAACAACTTGGATGCAGAGGCACTAACTAAAACCTGAGGGACCATCCAAACAGAAACATCACTGTGAATCTGGGATCAGTGTAAAGCAGAATTCACAATGAGTGAGCTAGAAATAAGGTAAAAAAACAAAGTACCAAACTAAGGAAGATGTTGAAGAAATTTTGTCTTATTCATAGCTTTGAGTGGAGAGGAAAGTATAACTGTTTAGCAGGAAAAAAAATGACTAAATTTAAAAAGGAATTAATTTTGGAACTTATATCAATTTATGTTCATTAAAGTGAAATTTACACAAAATAAGCATTTAACTGTGTACAGTTCAGTTTTATATAATTCATCCACAAAGTTGACATAATATGTCAAATTTCAAAACATTTTCACCAAACAAATAAAAATCCCATACCACTATATAATCATTATACATTCCCCCTCCCATATTATCTTGCAACCATTAGTTTGGTTTCTGTGGATTTAGAAAATCTGTGGATTTAGAAAATCTGGATATTTCATATATTTCTGACTTCTTTCACTTCATGTAATGTTTTTGAGGTTAATATACATTGTATAATGTATCAATTCTTCATTTTTATGGTTAATATTCCATTGTGTGGAATACACATTACATGTATACTATATATTATTTCTCCAATCACCCATCAATGGACCTATGGGATTTTTCTATGCTACAGCTATTGTGCAGGGTGCTTTTGTGAACATGTGTGTGCATATTTGTTTCCATGCTTCTCTTCAATTAGTTTGAATGTACACCTACAAAGGTAGTTGTTGGACCACATAACAATCACATTTTACTTTTGAGCAACCACCAAATTGCTTTGTTGTCACTTTATGAATCTACCTTCTTCTTGTCAATGCATGAGGGTCTCAGTTTCTTCATATCCATGTCAAAAGTAGTTATTTCTCACTTTCTTAATTATTGTCATTCAAGTGAGTATGAAGTGGTATCCCACTGAAGTTTGCTTTGCATTTCCTAAATAATTATGATAAGCATGTTTTTAATGTAATTGTTGACTACTCATATATCTTCTTTGGAAAACTGATTGGTCAAGTGTTCTGATCATTTTTTAAATTCTACATTATTTGTGTTTTTTTGTTGTTGAATTGTGGTAGTTCTTTTTATAGTCTGAACATTCTATAATAGTGTATCTTATATCATTTTGATATTTCAAGTATGTTCTCCCATTCCGTAAGTTCTCTTTTTACTTTCTTGATAATATTTTTGATTTTCAAAATGTTTAATTTTAATAAATTTTGTCTATTTTTATCATCAATTTATTTAGTTTTGTTTTGTTTTGTTGCCTATGCTTTGATATCCTAAGGTCTATTGACAAATTAATGACTTAGCTCTCTGTTTTCTTTTTAGCACTTATGGTTTCATCTCTTACTTTTAAATTGTTGATCAATTTTGAGTTACTACTGAGCATATAGAGTAATTTCCAATGTTATTGTTTGGGATGCATGTACTTAGTCATCCATCCTAACATCATTACATGAAAAGACTGTTCTTTCTCCATTGAATGATCTTGTCATCCTTTTTTTTTTTTGTCGTTTGTTTGTTTGTTTTTACTAAGGAAGTATAGTTTACTTTTTTAAATATAGGTTTTGAAAAAGAGAAAATTTAGGATCATATTACAGTTCTGTTACTCAGTAAATGTCTGATTTTTGAGTAACTTACTTCACCTCTCTTTTCGTCCATTTTGATCAATAAAACTCAGGTAAGAATTTTTTTTGCAACTTTTTAAATTTTATTTATTGGTGCATTATAATCATACATCTTTGTTAGGTACAAGCTGGTAGATGAATTTCTCATTTAACTCTTCCCCAATTCCCTCAGTACTCCTTCCCCTTCCCTCCTCAAGTTCAGTTTAGTGATTGACTTCGAAATGATTGTGAAAGTAGATCAGGTGCATTACCAAACACAGATGTATGGGTTCGTTTATAAACTATCAATTCAACTTTATTAGTCTATATGTTCATCTTATACCAATATAACATTGTTTTGATCAATAGTTTTGTTGTATGTTCTAAAAAAAGGATTCTTTTCTATTGTTACAATTTAATATATTACTTAACAATCAAAAACAGTTCAAAAGATACAAAGCATTGAAAAAGTTCGAATTTCATGCTTGACTTTTTAAGCACTTAACTAATCAACAATGAAAGAGGGATTACTTAATCTGATACTAAAAAAACTTTAAAAATATATCAAACAGATAATATAATTGTTTAAATGTTAAAAACATTAACTGTAAAATCAGGAATAGGGCAAGGATGATTTTATTTTCTACATTTTTTTCAGATATTCTATTCATCAAATAAAACCAAAAATTAAGTTATAACTGTTTTTAGTCACAGATGAAATGATATTTAAACAAGAGATGCTAGTTAGAAAGGTATTAGAAATAATAACAGCATTTATTAAGACTGTCACACTATCAAATGTACAATATAAGACACAAATATTTAGGACTTTAAAGTTAAAAAAATCTGTGAAATGACATCAATAATATTTAAAATACATTGAAATAATTCTGACAAATATGTAATACTTATTTAAGGAGAAACTTTTAAAATTTTACTAACATATGTAAATGACATTAGTAAATAGAATGGCATTTCAAGAAGTCCATGGCTAAGAAGACTTGCTAAGATTTTGAAAATCTTGACAAGCTGATATTTTAAAAATACACATATATGTAAGTGCAGTGCATGAATATGCATAAAATTACTGAACAAATTGAAAAGTAAGAGTGACATATCTAAACACATCAAGAACTGAAAACTCTATGATTATGAAGGAAATAAAATATTAGTGAAGGAGTTAGCATAAATATGAATATACCAGAATAAATCTTAGGCATAGACTCATATACATATGACAAAAGTGTGAATGAAGATTCACATGACAAGAATGGATTAATCCATAAAGAAAAATGATATAAATGGGTGTGGTGGCGCTCGCATGCTTGTAATCCCAGTACTTAGGAGGCTGAGACAGGAGAATCCGGTTCACGGCCAGCCTCAACTATTAGTGAGGCTCTCCGCAACTTAGTAAGATCCTATTACAAAATACAAAATAAAAAATAGGACTAGGGGTTTAGCTCGGAGGTAGAATGCCCCTAGGTTCAATCCCCAGTATGGCAATAAATAAATAAATAAATAAATAAATAAATAAATAAATAAATAAAAATAAAACCAATACTAAAAAGTAGCCAAGTACAGTGACACCTGCTTATTTTCAGCTACTTAAGAGGCTGAGGCAGGAGGATGACTTAAGCCAAAAAGTTCAAGACCAATCTGAAGACACAATGAGACCCTATCTCAAGAAACAAAAGGAGTTCATCTGGTAGGGCATACCTTTAATTCCAGTACTTGGGAGGCTGAGACAGGAGAATCACAGGTTCCAAAGTAGCCTCATCAAGTTGTGAAACTCTCAGCCACTTAGTGAAAATATGTTTCAAAACAAAATAAAACAAAAGGCTGGGATTGTAGCTGAAAAGAAGAATTTCCCTGATTTCAATTCCAAGTACACCAAAAACACAAACAAAAACAAAAAAATCAGGCATAGTAGATTTAAAAGTTAAATATGAAAATAAATGGGTACATGCTTTTACAAACTCAGAAAAAATATTTCTCAGAGTAAAGAAAACATCTTAAGTGTAAAAAGTGCAAATTGTAAAAATTACAGATTTGTGCTTTTATGCAAATTAATAACTTCCTATGAGCAAATGTGTAAAATAATCTACAAACCAGTACTATCAATTATTTGCAATGCATTTTAAAGGAAAAACATCCAAAAATATATAATATAGACTTTTCAATCAAGGGAGTAAATAAAAAGAAGGAACAAAAACAAAAATAATGACAAGGATGAACAGAAATCAAGACAAGCATGTCATCAAAGACAAAACTGAAGAATAAGATTGAAGTTTTATAACAATTAATGTTTATTTACACATATGCAGTTTTATCTTGTTTTTATTGTAAAGAAAAAATGCATAGGGGGGTATTAAATTCTACAATACAGCTCTAGTCACTCTATAAGAGTAGGGGATTTAGTTTTGGGGAGAATGAGGAACCTATCTATAGGTGGACCTTATTTATATAAATGAAAAACATGTCGATAGATGTAGATGAAGTAGGTATACAGTTAATTTAAAAAAATCTAGATGAACTAGATGCTTCATAGAGAATTTTAAATAACAGTATCTGCATAAAGAATTGACTGGGAAAACAATGAATATTTTGGATAGCTGCCTGCTATTTCTTCCCATAGGAGAGATTTCTCAAACATCTGTTATAATAATCTTGATAAGAATAAATGATATAGTTACCCTTTGCTTTCATTTTGCCATAAACTTGTTCATACATAAATCCATACATATATATATACATATATATGTGTGTGTATATATATATAATATATATATGCAAATTGTATGATATATATGGCACATTATGTAGTACTATGTACAAGTATAACTTTTTCTAAATACTCATGACTATTATTCTTTAAGGACCCCCAAACTGTACTTTGATCAGATAGGATAAGAAACTAAGGCTTGTCCATGTGGAAATGCTGCCATGAGAAAAGGCATTTTATTAGTCTCCCAAGTCCCTCAAAAGTGTATGCATGGCATGGTACTCCGGGTCAAAAGGAGAAACACCAAGGCAAGGTGGGCAGACAAAGAGGGAGAACTATAGGCTAGAGCTTTTCTAGTGGCTATGTCAGCAAGTGGGAAAACTCAGAGTTTCTTTATTGGTATATGTAAGAAATGCAGGTTTGATGAAACAAATGTGACCATTGACAATGTGAATCATACTCTTATGAAACGGATATGGACACAGCTGACCCTGGTATAAACAAGAGTGATGGCTGGCTCACATAGGGCCTATGAGAGGATTCTAAGGCATCAAATACAGAAAAAAAATTATTATAGTTATCTTCAAATGGAAACAAATTTCCTCCTTAAGAGTCAGAAATTCCTTCTCCACTTTCAAAAAAAAAGTAAAGGAATGATAAAACATTTCTCTTTGTAAAATTGTCACCATTTATATTTACCCTATAATTCTCATTCTTTCTTCTTTAGGTATATTGACCTTTTGGCTTTTTCGTTGCAAATTTTTTCTGAATAAACAATTCAAAGCCAGGCTCATTACAGAGTTTATTTGATGTCATTCATTGTGTGAAATGAACTCTTTATCTCTTCCTCTTGAGTAATACTGAGCTTAGAAACAACAAGGTCAATATGTCCTATTAAAAATAATCTATTAATAGGCCAATATGCCTGTCAAACACTTAATGTGTGTACTACATAAAAGAGAATTTAATAAGCAGCCCTTTGTAGAGGTTATTGACTTTTAGGAGAAAAAAATTTCATCAGAAGATGTTGCCATGATTAAGTATGACCATTAACACTGTGCTAGCAGACAGAATAGTAATCGGAGTAGACTATCTTGAATAATTTCATCATAAAGATATATTAAGTTGTAGAGACAATTGGATAGCATGGTCAATTAAATACTTTTGTATATTTTAGTTATATGTTCTTCAATATTTCTTATTTCTATAAGATAAATATATAGATTTTTATTTTACAACTGCAACTATAAGAAATGCCCAATGTCCTCCAATTCATGGCTGGATGACTTTCCTCATGATTGATATGCTGACCTCCCAGGAGGATTCCAAGCTTAAATGGTTCCTTCCTCCTGAGCTGCTTTCCAGAGCCTCTAAAGTTGCTCTGGGTTTGATCTCTATTCTACATTTCAGATACTTTTCCCCCAACACTATGAGCTTCTTATCTTATTGGTCAGATATTTCATGTTTTTCTATACTCATATCAAGAATATTCTTGATCTTTCAACTTATGTGGAGATTTTCTTTGAGTGCCTTTCTGTCAACAAGTTTTACTAAATGTCACATCAAGAGCTCTTCCTCTCACCATGTTCCTTCAACTCTCTTCTTGTTTTCTCTTGGATCCTTAAGGCTCTTTTCTCAATATTCTGTAATGTAGCTTCAATCTTTCTGACCAACTCATGCTTCCCAAGGATGTTCATACAGAGCTAATCCAAGTTAAAAAGAAAATAAAATAAACTGATCTATGACCAAATGAGATTGTTTGGGGCTTGAGTTTATGGATAAGGAGGGAAGATTTAATTCTCCATAGATTTGGGGAGGCTTTAAAAATATCTTCTGTATTTAATTGGCACTAATAAACATTTAACCTAAAATAAGTAAATAATGGACAATTGTAGTCAACACATTCTTAAAAGTGATCTAAGTAATTATTCACTATAAAATCTTTTTAATAAGTCTTGATTGACCATGATCACATTTCTTTATTATATGAATCTATTTAAGCATACTACTGTACAGGGTTAGAATAACTGAAAAGTTGGGACCTGAGACATGATTGTATTTAATGAAGGAAATGCAAATGTATGCCAGCCATAAAACTTGGGAATATTACAAGGTGGAAGTTGTGGAGTCCACACATCAGAAGAGCAGTATTGAGTGGCATGCTGAACCCAAAATGATGAGCCTTGAGAAATTCCAGATGGAAGCCACAAAGGTGGCAATTGGTTCCTGTAAAGAGTTCTGGGGCAGAGGTCATTTACAAAGAGTACATGAATAACATATATCTACCAATTTGGGCACTGTGTGAAATACTTCATTTTTGTAAGAACTATTCGTCCTTTCTTAAATTCCTTTCTTTTTTATTAGAGCTGCCCTAGGAGCAAAAACAAGAAACCAAAGATCTCTACACTATGTGAGCCAGTGACTATTATCCAATTGAATTTATTTTCATCATTTTAATGTCTTAAAATTAATATATATTTGCTCTCTCAAACTTTAAAATGTGAGCATATTTGTCTTGTAGTCACACCATTTAGATATTATTACTTAAGGCTATCAATTTCATGATGGTCACGTACAATGAACTTTTCAATTCTGTTCCTTTATTTCATATGTATGTTCTTAGAGGCACTTACCATTGTTTTACATGTTTCATTTTGAAAGGGTTTTTGTTTTTTCTGCTTCCCACTGTCCATCTATTGTATAATTATCTCCTTCTTTGTCTCATGTCACAATTATTTTTGTTCTCTAGCTTTTCAGTCTTCATCTTTCTGTGCATGCTGAAAATTTTCCTAATCAAAATTTTAAATGATTGACAAGCTATCAACCACCATCAAAAGTGATCTTCTTATTCCACGGGTGGTATGTTTATTTAACAAAAGCCTCTTCTGAACTCCTATGGTCCACTGGGCATTTCTACCTGAATATCAGGTACCTCAAAAACAACAAGGCTAAACTGAACTCATTATTTTCTTTCACAGCAACCATTCCATGTTCCATTAACTTCACTATATCTCATAGCATACCCACCAAGTGCTGTGGGCTAATATGTCACTGTCAGCATGATTTGCATTATGATGTGAAACTATAATGCACCATAAAAGTACATTAAAATGTTTCCAATTCAAAATATCAGTGTCATCACACAATTTTCAAAAATATTGAACAAATAAGAAAATCAACTAATTTTAGTTCTTTATCTATTATAGTATTGATCTATAAGTACCACTACACTCATATCTTTATTATGATACCAGCATAAATTGTATGGCACTCATGATCTGGTTTTGCCCTACTCTTCCAGAATTATGAATATGACTCTTTTTGTCATTCTTTTTAGAGATTCAACAGTTAAAAAGAAATATTTTAAAAACGGACTAATACAAAATAAAAGAATGAAGGAAGACCAGAGGAAGAAAAATATTTGAGATGAATAAAAAAAGACAATTAGCATACTATGTATAAAATATTAATAATTATGTAAACCGATCCTTCCAATTACTAGGGAAAGAGTATCAGACTGTATAAAAAGCAAGATCCAACTATATGCTCCTTGAGATGCACTTAAAATACACAGGCACAAATAGAACAACAATGAAAGACTAGAAAGAAGATTCTAAGCAGGTAATAAGCATAAGAAAGCTGGAGAGTTCTAAACAAGTCAAGCAAAAGGGCTTAAATTCAAGTATTATGCAAAAAATTCATATTATTAAATAAGTCAGTATAATCAGTATATAATAGTTGGTAATTATATATGGATACATATAACTAATAATAGAACATCAACATATGTGAAGAGAAACTGACAAAAATAAAGGGAGAATGGGAAAATTTAAATTTTATTTAAAATTATAATATGCTTCTCATAGTATTAAAAAAAAGCAGACTAAAATTTATGGATTTGGAATATTGATATAAAACTATTAACCAGATAAACGAATTGAAATTGATGGAACACTACTCTCAACAATTAAGCACATTTTTTTCAAATACTCAAAGAACATTGATGGAAACAGATCATATAATGTTTCTTACAGGGAGTATCAATATATTTCAGAAGATTGAATTATTTCACAATATGTTTTTTAAAAGCAACAACATAAGTACAGCATCAAGAAAAGCTCTGGATAACAGAAAATTAGATCTTAAATACTAATTAAATTGTGAGAAAATCAACCAAAATGAATATTAGTTAACATTATGAACTGACGTATGAAAAATACAACATATTGAGATTTATAGAATATAGTTAAAGCAGTGCTCTAATGAAAATTTTCAGTCATTTGTGGCAATATGGATAGGCCTGGAGGACATTATGTTAAGTAAAATAAGGAAATAAGCCAGGCACAGAAAGACAAATACCACATGTTCTTGCTTCTTGCTCATATATGGAAGCTAAAAAAAAAAGAAATTGTTTTTACAAAAATAGAATAGAATGGTGACCAATAGAGATTAGGAATGAGGTGGAAAGTAGTAGAAAATTGGGTAACCATTACCCAAATATGGTTAAATAGAAAATATAAGAAAACTTACGTTATGATCTTGGTGCGAGGAGAATGATAAACATAAAAAGCACTGTATTTGTACATTTTTAAAATATGCAAGAATGAAATAATTTTATATATAATTTAACCTACGAATAAGCAAAACCCCTTTCAAATTAATTAAGCCAACGCGAGTCAGTTCTTGAATGTCAACCTAATTTACCTGACCCCTAGTTCATCATACTTTCCATAAGCTCATCATGGTTATAGGGACAGTGAAGTCTGAAAAGTTTAAACATATATAGAACTGCATTGACTCTATTGTGAAAAGTCGGAAACTTGCACCTTAGGTAAGATTAAGTCATATTTAATAGTACCTTGAAGATTTATATAACAAAATGTGTGTATATGTGTATGTTATTGCATATGTAATTCTTCTATGACATTCAGTGAAATAGTATTTCACAACTGGGTTATACTTTGGCATAAACAGTATAAATAACATTAGAAGTATGTATTTAAAGTTATATAGATCTTAGTCTAAATTTTGATCATCCCTGAACAATATTGGGAACATTTTTAATCTTTCTGCACCTCAGTATCTCCAAAGATAAATGGCAAAAATTGACACCCTTTTAAACAAAAGAGGTAAGTAAAGTAAGTAAAACACCTTCATAGTGTTGTACGCATAATAACACAAATATTTTGTTTTATTGTTTCTCCATATTGAAACTGCTAGTATTTCATATAATCCTTATTGTAACACTCTCCAAAAAGAATCTTTTCTAATCAGTTGTGTGCAAGTTTTATTGAGATGGAAACTCATTAGCATATTAAGAATGCTAACATGCATAATGCTTATAATTATAGTTATTTTCACATATTTTATAGAAGCGTTTGCAGACTATTTGTACTATTTACTTGACAGTAGGTCTAACCCTATTTTCTATAAGTGCAAATATCTTCTAATGACAATTCTTTCAAAACAGCAGTATTTCTGTGATATCTATTATTGCAACAGGCAATAACAAGTGCTAAGATATACTTTTTTTGCTTTTAAGTTGTTTATTTCTTTTTTTTTTAATTAGTGCATTGTAATCATACACCTTTGTTAGGTACAAGCTGGTAAAGGCATAAATGCACACATTTCCTATTTAACCCTTCCCCAATTTCCACCCCATTCCCTCCCCCTCTCTCCTTCTCAAGTTCAGTTTAGTGACTGACTTTGATATGTTTGTGAAAGTACAGCATGTACATTAGGGTGTTTCCCTCCCACCCCCCACCCCATCACCTTCAGTTAAGTCACCTTCTTTGCTCATCTAAGGTTTCTCCTTCTTTGTCTAGAGTCCCTCTTATGTCTCACTTTCTCCCTAGCTTCTACATATTAGGGGGAGTATATGATTTTTTACTTTTTGTGACTGACTAATCTCACTTAGCATAATGTTTTCCAGTTCCATCCATTTCCCTGCAAGTGATATGATTTTGTTTTTCTTTATTGCTGAGTAAAATTCCATTGTGTACATATCCCATAGTTTTGTAATCCATTCATCTGTTGATGGACATCTTGGCTAGTTCCATAGTTTGGCAATTGTGAATTGTGTGGCTATAAATATAGATACACATGAATTGGTCTAATAGTTTGGTTTCCATTCTTTTGGGTAGATACCCAGAAGTGGTATTGCTGGATCATATGGTAGGTTCATTCCCATTTGTCTGAGGATCCTCCATACTGTTTTCCAAAGTGTTTGCACTAGTCTGCAATCCCACCAACAATGTATTAGGGTTCCCACTTCTCCAAACCCTCGCCAAAATTTGTTGTTATTTGTGTTCTTGATGATTGCCATTCTGCTTGGGGTTAGGGGAAATCTCAAGGTAGTTTTGATTTGCATTTCTCTGATTGCTAGTGTTGTTGAACATTTCTTAATACATTTATTGGGCATTTGTATTTCTTCTTTTGTGAAGTGTCTATTTAGATCCTTTGCCCATTGCTTGATTGGGCTATTTGTTTTCTTAGCTGTGACTTTCTTGAGTTCTATGTATGTTCTAGATATTAGTTCTCTATCAGAAGAGTAGGTGGCAAAAATTTCCTCCCACTCTATGGGCTCTCTGTTGAGTTTCTTGATAGTTTCCTTTGCTACATAGAAGCCCTTCAGTTTAAAGTAACCTCATGTATTGATCTTCCTTTGAGTTGCTTGTGCTGTTAGAGTCTTGTAAATAAAGTTTTTACTTGTGCCTATGTGTTGAAGCATTGTACCTATACCTTGTTCAAGTAGCTGCAAGATCTCTGACCTGACTTCCAGGTATTTTATCCATATTAATTTGACTCTTGTGCAGGGTGCAAAAGTGGGGTTTATTTCCACTTTTATGCATATAGTTAAACAGTTTTGCCAACAAAACTTATTGAAGAGGCTTTTTTTTCACTGTATATTTTTGAGTCCTTTGTCAAAAATCAACTGATTGTAAGTGTGTGGGCTTATTTCTGAATTTTCTGTTCGGCTCCATTGGTCTATGTGTCTGTTTTTGTGCCAAGACCATGCTGTTTTATTACTGTGGATTTGTAGTGTAGTTTGAAGTCAGGTATTGTGATGTCTCCTGCGTGGTTCTTGTTGCTAAGAACTACTTTGGCTATTATGGGCTTTTTGTTGTTCCAAATGAATTTAGTGACTTATTTTTCTATGCCTGTGAGGAGTGGCATTGGTAAATTAATGGGTTTTGCATTGAATCTGTAGACTACCTTTGGGAGAACAGTCATTTTGGTGATATTTATTCTGCCTATCCAAGAGCATGGAAGAGTTTTCCATCTTCTAAAGTCTTCAATTTCTTTTTTCAACTTTTTACAGTTTTCCTTATAGAATTTTTTACTTCTTTGGTTAGGTTTATTCCTAAGTATTTCATTTTTGGAGTACCATTGTGACTGGAATATTTTTCTGAATTTCTTTTTCAACCTAACCAAAAGAAAGAGAGAATCAACCCACATTACCAAAATAAGAGATGAAAAAGGTAATATTACCACTGACAGTGTGGAAATCCAGAGGATAATCAGAAACCACTTTGAAAAACTATACCCCAACAAAATGAAAACTCTAGAAGAAATTGACAAATTTCTAGACATATATAACCTTACCAAATTGAATCAATATATATATATATATAAAAGCTTCAACCAAATAATAGCAATCAAAGTGATTAAAAACAGCAATAGAGTTTACCATCAAACAAAATCCCAAGGCCAGATGGTTTTCCAAGTGAATTTTATAAGACCTTTATAGAAGAGCTACTCCCAATACTCCTCAATTTATTCCATGAAATTTTTAGAAACGAGACTCTCCCAAACACAGTCTATAAAGCCAACATTCCATTAATACCAAAGCCAACTAAAGACAGCTCAAGAGCCGGGCATGGTGGTGCACGCTTGTAATCCCAGCATTCGGAAGGCTGAGACTGGAGGATCCGGGTTGGCGGCCAGCCTCAGCTACCTAGTGAGGCACTCCGCAACTTAGTGAGACTCGGTTTCAAAAATAAAGAATAAAAAATAGGGCTGGGGGTATAGCTCGGAGGTAGAATGCCCCTGAGTTCAATCCCCAGTACCGCTAAAATAAAAAATAAAATAAAATAAAGACAGCTCAAGAAAAGAAAACTCTAGGCCTATATCGCTGATGAACTTACATGCAAAACTATTAAATAAAATACTAAAAATGGGCATCGAAAATCACATCAAGAAAATTACACACCATAACCAAGTTAGGTTCATACCAGGGATGCAAGGCTGGTTCAACATATGAAAAACAATCCATGTAATTCACCACATAAATAGAATCAAAGACAAATATTGTATGATTATTTCAATACCCATTCATGCTAAAAGCACTGCAGGAAATTGAAATAGAAGGAATATACCTCAACATCATAAAGGCAATATACAATAGGCCCATAGCCAACATCATATTAAATGGGGAAAAACTTCAAGAGTTCCCACTAAAAACAGGAACAAGACAAGGATGTACATTATCTCCACTTCTGTTCAATATAGTACTTGAGACTAACCAGAGCAATAGGTCAAGAGAAAATCAAAGGTATAAAAATAGGAAAAGAACAACTAAAACTATCCCTTTTTGCAGACGACATGGTACTATATACTTAGTACCCAACAAAGTAAACCAAAAACACTCAGAAAACTGAACAACAAATTCAGCAAAGTATTGAGATACAAAATCAATCTTAAAAAATCAGAAGCTTTCCTGTAAAATATGATTTTAATTGAAAGTTATGCAGTGATATTATAATTGAAAATTAAATTAATTGAAAAGGAAAATAATTTTGGTCTGTCTCAGATTTTGTGATGATTAAATAAAGAAGCACAGGCAAATCTTAGAAACACCAAATTCTTATGAACAGATTGAAATTTCTCATAAAGAAATTTCAATTTTTCAGTAGAAGAAAAGTCCACATAGGAAATTTGTCTCAGCACTTATAATATAGAAATTATATTATTTCTGTTATTAAAGTGAAAATTTTCAATTTTGATGTTGTTCCATTAATAACTTTCTATCCCTGCATTTCCCCTTTTCTCCTCACATTTCAGCAAACCTTAAAAAAGTGTAGCCCTACCTCCTAGCCTAAATACAATTTAACAAAATCCCCTCAATCCCTCTTAGACAGAACCTGAGCCCTTCTCATTAGATAATTTCTGGATGTTTGCATTATAATGAACTTTCTCCCATATCCATTAATGTAACATTTGTACTGGCATCTGTATTAAGTTCTGGTCTGGGGACTTCCCAGAACCCCCACATAAATTAAGATAAGAATGACACAGTAAGAAAAATAACTTGTAATTTCTTCTTTCTATTTAGCTATTCATTTCTCCCCTTGCACCCTAAGAATGAGTGTATTGCCTATTTAATTATCATTTAGGCCATTTAAGAAACAAGTATGAAATGATCTTACACATATTTTTCATGCCAAGAGAAAGCAGCATGCAGTTCCTGGGAAGGAAGTGTGATTCCTGTGCACATGCTATGTGACACAGCACTTCATGGACAAAACTCCTCATTTGTCTCCTTGGGGAAGAGACTAGTTCCAATGTATACAAAACACAGACATGCTAAACACTTTGGCTCAGTTCTTTCTATCATCTTGAAGGCAAATCTGTGGACATGTTTGTGTACTGAACTAAAATTTTCCCTGAGGCTTAGCCAAAGACATATGGGAGCCAGATTGTACCTGTCAAAAGTCACTATTGAGAAAGCATTGATGTGGGAGAATGCACTAATGTTCTTGATTGTTAATGTTTGCTTTGTGACCTTCCCATTAGCAGATATGTGTGCCTCTACTTACTGATACCTTCATCCATCTTTCTAATGGTGCTGCCTTGGTAGCTGCTGTTAGCATAAGTTATTTATCATTGCAAGTGGAATACATTCTATTACTGACATGGCCTTCATTTCAGCTGAATGCAGTATAAGAAAGATACATTCAAGCAAATTTATCTTTTTTTATATTCTCTATGATTTAATATTAAAAATATGAAATTGGCAAACATGGACTTTTCTCTCCTCTGAAGTATGAGGAAAAAGATCTTTCTGAACTAAAATACAAAGTGAGACTGAAAACAATTTGCCTCAAGTTACAGATTATTTATTTATTTATTTATTTATTTATTTATTTATTTATTTATTTTGGCACTGGGGATTGAACTCAGAGGCATTCTACCTCTGAGCTCCACCCCCAGTCCTGGTTTTTATTCTTTATTTTGAAACAGGGTCTCACTAAGTTTCGGGGGCCTTACTGAGTAACTGAGGCTGGCGGCAAATCTCGATCCTCAGGTCTCAGTCTTCCAAGTACTGGGATTACAAGCGTGCACCACCACACCTGGCCTGACAGACTATTTAAATTTGAAATATTCTACTACCAACTTCAAAATAATACTTGATGACTTTAATAATATTAGAAATTAAATATAAAAACAATACATAAATAAGACAGTTTAATTAGTTAATTGAAATCATATTTAAAAATTTTGAGTACATCATTTACCTGAATCTCTCTATTTTTTACATGCATTTTTACTTTCTGAAAATAAACTTTACTGTATTCTCTTTTACTCACTTGTGTGCATTTTTACATTTTTGCGCTATTTCTCATTCCTAGGATTTTACTTTAGAAAACTTTTTTTTATTCAATAAATCTTAATGATCTCCCCATGATATCACTTTTCAGAAAATCCAACCTGACTAATTTGAACTATCTCAAATATAATGTATATGTATATTAAGATATATATATATATATTAGAGTAATATACATTCATGTCATTAAAGCATATATAAACTGCTGATTTCAAGAGAACTTCCATTTAGAGCGCATTAAAATAAAAGCCAGACACAACACACACCTGTAGTCTTGGTACATGGGAAGTAGAAACAGAAAGATCACAGGCTTGAGGCCAATCTTAGAAACTTATGAGATCCTGTTTCAGAATTCCCTGTTTCAGAACTAAAAATAAATAAATAAAATGGGTTGGGAGTAAAATGTGAAAGTAGAATACTTCTGGGTTCAATCACTGGTACCAAAAATAAATAATAAGTAAATCAATCAATCAATTAATTAATTTATTTATAAGAGCATATAAAAATACAGATAAAACTTTAAAAAATGATTATAATGTTGAGATTGTAAACTAAATGATGATTATCTATGAACAAAAGTGAAGAATAAACGTGTGGGTTCTTTTTTGCCAGAAACAAAATATATGTTTATTTTAATATCTTAATCATCATAATATATAAAAATAATTTAAATAATATTATTGTGTTTCTTTCTTTGAAATGTATTATTTATTAGTATATGTCCTCCTAAACACATACAAAAGAAAAGCACTTGTCTTATAGAAGTGTAGCCGGAGTTAAGGGAGTGTAGAGTCCTGGTGGAGAATGTGTTCTTATTCCTATTGGAAATATGACCAAATCTATATTCTCTCAGATTCAAAGCTCTGTGTGTGTGTGTGTGTGTGCTTGTGAGCTTGTTTGTGTTTAAGCAATTAAGGTTAAAATTAGTTATATTTAGTTATTTAACAGATTAAGTTTAAGTAGGTTAATGGCACATTTGTGTAATACAACATATCATTATTGTTTAGTATTTTTTAAGCTCTGCCCTCCTAAAGAGGACTTTTGAGGATTTTTTTTCATAACCACTCCTATAAAGCAGGTTTTCAGATATTTTTTCTTTCCCAATGCTGCTACTCCCATTAAACTATAATACTACAGATATACCATATTTCTACCTATGTATTGTGGTTCTTTCGAGAGTCACAAATTGTGGCAGTGGCTTGGATTATTTTTTACTCTTGAGGAACCAATTTTAACACCTTATATACAATTATAATTCCATTGAGAATTCACATAGTATAAAATCATTAAAATTCTACTTTAATTTTTTTCAATTAAAACCTAGGTTGTTTCATTTTTTATTTATTTTTTCAATTTGATAGCATGCATGCATTATATTTTTGCTGCCCATCAGCAAAAAACATTTTGGGCATAGCATATGACAGAAAAGGAAAGTTCATAAATTTTCTTTTACTTCTTTTTCCTTCTTTCCAAATCATTTGTTTCCATGATTGGCTGAGGTCCTTTTATAAATATTCATTAGACTAATATTCTGGCTTTTCATGTTTTACCTCTATAATTTTCCTTTTTGTTATGACATTAATCATCATTGATTCCATATGAATAAAGAAATATGCTAACATTGTTTGTATGTTAATGTGTTTCCCTTTGAACTTAGTTTCACCTGAAGACACTGACTCATATGTTTTCCCTCCTTTGAAAGTGCTCCTGAAGAAACATGCCTATATTACTTTTCTCTGTCCCTTTATTATTCTTATTTTCTCAAATCCACTTCATTGTCATCTTCAGCACACTCCACAAAGCATATTTTGGCAAGTACTCAGATATCATTTAGGTTGACAAACCCAATGACCAACTCTAAGTTCAAATATTTCATTTGTCATTCCCTCCTACTTACTAACTACTGATTCTAGTTTTTGTTACATTCTAACAGTTAATAAGGTACCCTATGACTATTTCTTAATCCCCAATGCAATAGTATGGAAAATGAGACCTTGAAGAGGTTTAAGTCATGAGAGTTCTGTCCTTCTGATTGAATGAATGCTGTTATCATGGGAGTGGATTCATTAATGGGAGTGTGTATTATAAAAGTGAGTTCAGAGGGATTAAAGACAGCCAAGTAGAAGAAGACAGTGTATTTCAGTTGCCCCACAACTTGGAATTCAGCCAGCAGGGATACTGCTCCTTGGCAAGAAAAGAAGAGCAGTCAGAACACAACAGAAGAAAGACAGTAGAAGTGTGGTGAAATTGGAGGCAGTACAGAGAGCAGAGGACTGAGAAGAGCTCCATGAAACTCATCTTGTGAGTGGAGAGTGGAGGCAGTGCCATCTTGGCAAGCTCACACTGGGACTGGCAGCTGCCAGGACAAGGTGGCTCTCAGAGACCAACTCCAGCAAAGAAGAAGCAGGATCTCCTTGAGCCAGTAATTGTAGAAATCATCACCAAAAGCAATCACATTCTTCTCTTCGCACTTGAATACTTCAATACTGAGACTCCCCAGACTGCCCAGCCAAACTGCCCAGCAAACTTCTGTGGCTACAGCTGAATTCAGTCCAAGAAAAAACAGAACCATCCTACAGGGCACCCAGTGGCTACAACCTGCTTCATCAAGAACACTATGAACCCATAGACCAACCAGCTAAACTACCCAGAAAACTGTGGATGTAACTGATCTCATCCCTTCCTGCAGGGATCCTAGTGGCACTCATTTAGAAACTCTAGCAGCACTTGAGCTTACAAAATGTCTCTGCAGGATCCTATGCTAGGTTGCTTGACAACAAACAAACCCATGGTGTCTGCTAATTTGTAAATCATCCCTGCTGAAGTGGGGGTGAGGGCTACAGTCAGACAGCAGAAATGTGAATTAGCAGACAGTACCTAGAGACCCTCAGGCAAGTGGAACCTAGGGTCAGCAGGTTGCCACACCCCTGCAGCATCTCAAGCAATCACCACAGGATCACCAGCAGTAGTATCTGTGGGGTGAAATAACTCATCCAACTGTGCTGCAGGCTTGGAAGACTATAAATTCTCACCTGATGATGTTTGGGTACCACAAGTACCAAGACCAGAGGCCAACAAGTTATCACATGATTGCAGCTGAGCAGAGCAGCAGCAGTGTCTCTGAGGATAAAGAATTGAGTCACTCATGCCCCAGGCTGAGAATAGTACAATCTCTCCCTGCCAGAGCTTGGACCCTGAAAATAGAGAGGGGCCATGAAGGGTTCATGTAATCCCAGCTACAGGCTTGGAACAGAGTTTATGCTTGATAAACATGCCTGCCACATGATCACAATAGGACACCACATGTTCATAACAGGGTGCTACATTATTGTAATCAGCACATAAGCAGTAGTGTTCCTCATCCATCAAAGCTCAGCCAATTAGACCACAGGTGCAGAAGATAGTAATTTCTGGCTCTGCTGAGCTTAGAGCCAGTAACCACAGATCAGCTCTCCACAGGGATTCATGGATTCACAACCATCAGAGCAGTGATGGTATCTGTGGGGCATTAAATCACAACCAGCAGACCACAGGCTCTGAAGAAAGCATCACAGTCTCTAGCCTGCTGAGTTTGGCCTGGAGAACATGGTGGTCTGCAGCCAATCAGAGACTCCTGTTTGCCCAAACTAATGAAGTACTATGTCTTGTTGAAGAGGTTCTGGGAGACAAACTCAAAAGTCTGATTATATGAAATTCATTGAGGAAAATATATACTGATAGGTCTTATTATAAAGGGATAACAAATAGACATATAATTCTCACATAAATAGGAAAAGGATTCCCAAACAACAGAAATACCAATCTGATAATTCTAAAAAAGATGAGAATGAAGACCAATGAGAAAACAACAAACTCCAACAACAAGGAAGATCATGAAAACAGAGCTACAGAAAATGCCAGAAGGCAAATTAAGAATTTTTATTTTCATTATGATCAAAGGCCTCAGAAATTAAATTGATCCACCATATTATCTGGCTATATCACTCCCGGCTATCTTTCCAAAGAGGTTGAAACCAGAGAACTACAATAATATATGCATACCCATGTCCAAAATAGCACAATTCACAATAACCAAATTATGGAATCAACCGAGGTGTCTATCAACAGATCAATGGATCACAAAACTATGGGAAATACACACAATGGAATTCGACTCAGCAATAATGAAGAATAAAATAATGTCATTTGCAAGAAAATGGAAGGACCTGAAGAATTTTGTGTTAAGTGAGATTAGCCAGTAACATAAAGTGAAGAGACATATGTTTATTTTAATATGCACAAGCTAGGGAGTAACTGGGATACCAGAAGGCCTCCACATAATAGTGGAGAAACTTCAGTGGAGCCAGAGAAGTGGACTAAGGGAAGGGGAGAGGGAAGATTGAGGTTCATTATTGGAAATACTAACATCGACTATGTGTACATTGTGAAAATCCCAATATCAGTCTCAGTTCTTTGTATGGGAAGGGGGGAGACAAGGAGGTGGGTGGATGGGGACCCAAGTGCTTTGTGCATGTATGTCAATGCCAACATGATTTATATGGTGATGTGAGATGATAATGCATCAATAAAGCACATTATCAATAAAGAACAAACATGTAATTTGCAGAAAAAAAGTAGACGGATCCTGAGGAACAGTATGTTAAGTGAGATTAGCCAGTCACAGTCACAGAAAATGAAGGGCCATATGTTTTTTGTTTGTTTGTTTTTTCATTTTTGAAAGCTAGGGAGCAATCAGATTAACAGAGGGAATTCAGATTATGTAGGAGAAACTCCAGTGGATAAAAGAAGGTGGTGTAGGGAAAGGGGAAGGAGGAAGAGAATCAATTAAGGAATCTCTCCCATTGACAGAATGTACATATGTGAGAATGTTAATGTCAATCTCAATATTCTGTATGGGAAGATGGGGAGTGGAGAGGGAGGGGGAGGAAAGTCCACCAAGGGCTGTGTGCATGTATGTCACCATTGCTATGAACTACATTATGATGTGAGACTATAATGCAACAATAAAAATATTTTAAAAAGGAGTTCAACTCCTCTTTTTTTCTCTCTTGAAATCATCACTCTCTCTCTCTTTCTGGTGCGTGTGTGTGTGTGTGTGTGTGTGTGTGTGTGTGTGTATTATACATTCCACCATGCTATAAAGCAACAAGAAGACCCCCACCAAATATAGACTTTCAATCTTGGACTTCTAATAAATTTCTGTCCTTTGTAAATTTTCAAGTCCTAGGTGTTCTATTGTAGAAGCACAAAACTAAGACTGATTACCTTCCTTATAAATAACCTTGTTCTACTTCTTAAGTCCCCTTTAGAAATAATAATAATAATAACTTTTTGGATGTTTAATAGACATTTCAAATTTAACATGTTTCAAAGCAAGATTTTGCTATCATTTGCACCAAAAAAAAAAAGAAGGGAGAAAGAAAGAAAAAGAAAAAAGCTGCTTCTTTTTTATTATTATTTTATTATTTTTTTAAATTTATTTATTTTTAGTATGGATTCTTTCATACATTTCTTGAGTACAACAGGGTTACATAGACATTTATGACATATCAATCATTATCAGATCACATATAGCACCACTTCTTTGTTTTACACGTATAGCCCACATTCTTAAATAGCCTGGTAAAGCAAACTTTCTAGGGGTATAAAACCATACTCCTTTGGGGTCATATCTTTACTTTCCAAGAAGTAGGACACCCTAATGAACATGATGTACTTTCTATGAACACATCAAAGTCAATCACTAAACTGACCTTAAGAAAGAGGGAAGAGGAGGGAGTGGGGCGGGAATTGGGGAAGGGTTAAATGAGAAATGTGTGCATGGATGTCTTTACCTATACTAGCTTGTACCTAACAAAGATGTGTAATTACAATGCACCAAATAAGGGAAAGACGAAAAAAAAAAAAAAAAGATTTGTTAAAGTTACACCCGGAGATTTTGGATCTACATAATGCAGAGCCCACTTCTATTAACCTGGCAGAAACAGCTAAGACATCGGCTCCAAGCCTTGGTCACTACCTGGCTCTCGTTTACCTCCTTGCTAGGAGGAGCTATCGTAGCAACAGCAATAGTCATTCTAGGTTTATGCAATCTACCACTTGTTGTATGCCTTGTGATCAATGCCTATGTTAGTATATGAGCAGATTTACATGGAATAAAACTGCAAGCACTGCCTCGCACAGGGCCTGGTAGTCAATGACGGGTTTGATTTCCTCAGGGCAAATCAACCTAAGACAGGGCTCCTTGAATGACTCATTGAGACCCCATGAAGGGTAAGATTAATCACCTGGTAGGAAACGACCTGTGACAGGCACAGTCCTTCGTGCATTTTAGAAAAAAGCTGCTTCTGCTACAAACTCCTCCTCTCAGGTAAGTGAAACTTCCATCTTGCCAGTTTCTCAGTTGAAAAAACTTGAATGAGAATTGTGATTATTCTTCACTGAGTTAGCATATATAGGTTAATTATGAGTTTGATGATGTTTTGGTACCATCTGGCTTAGGGAAGGATTATAATCCTCAATGAGTTGAAAATACAGATTTAAGTAGCAAATTAAATTTTTAGATATAGATGTTAACTATCTCTGAACACACTTTGCAAGTGAGCTTACATTTGAGAAATATGAACATGCAAAAGAAGTGAAAATATGTTAATGAAACAGAACACAACACTCTATATAAACTATATCTGTATATCTCAGTATATTAGGTGTTCTTACTAAGAAAGGTATGAGACACAGTATTTAAAACACTTGTAACCAATAAATGTTTCTAAAAAGAAATATTTTTAAAAGACCTAACAAAAGAAAAACAGAAATAATTTATAAACATGAATAGAGTTTGACTTCATTTGCAGTGAATTAGAAAATTAAATATCATATATACATACCATTTTACACTGGATAAGCAAAATAATATTTAATATTAAGTGTTGATAAAAAGACAAGACAGAAAAAAAACCTCAAAAAACACTACTGAAAAGTCGACCATTGACCCTACTTAGATAACATTTCCTTTTCTGGATTTATTGTCTCATGTTCTGTTTTAGAAATGTGTGCATGTATGCCTTCTTCAGCTTATACCTAACAAAGATGAATGATTACAGTGTACCAATTAAAATTTAAAAAAAAATTTTTTTAAATGTGGATATTTAGAGAAGAAAGAGAAAAACCCTAAAGGTGAGGATGATAATGAGCAGATTTTAAAAGATGGTGGTTTGAAAAAAATAAAAATAGCACAAAGGTATCACTACCAATCTCACTATTATGTATCTGTGTGGAAGGGAGTGGGTCATGGGATGGGACCTGAAGGAAAACACACACCTATGTACATGTTTGTTTATATGACTTTGAACCTTGCTGTGATATATAATTATAATGCACCAAAAAACTATAAAAAGTAAAGATTAAATGTTTTAAAACCAGAAATTTTATAATTTAATTTACTATTAAATATTTTGACTCTCACAATATCTCAATTGCAATATTGTTCTCTGAAATAATATACATGTTTTAAAGTATAATCATCAAAATATAATTTGTCCTAGGTTTATTAGTTTAATTTCATACATAAGGGAAGCATAGAAGGTACATATCAAGCATTGCATTATATACAGATAACTTTGAAAATCTAGGATGATCACTGAGATATATTTGTTTTATAAATAAACCTTTGCCCCTTCTATGAATGACTTCTCAATTATTATTAGGTATCCATATTTTAAAGACTTTCAAATATTGAAGCTGACTGACACTTAAATGTGTGCACATAAGTCTGAAGTCATGCAATCATTCTGAAATTTATTCAAAAATTATGCATTTTACATTTTGGCAAATTTAATAGATTATAAAAATACTAAAATTATCATAGTAAGTATGAAAATATTGCAAATAAAAGTACATTGAAACATGAAGTTATTGACAGAAAATATAGTTCTCAGTTTGTCAATTTAAATAAAAATATGAAGACTTTAAGTTTATTTAGAGAAACAATGTGCACTTGAGAGGTAATATAGTATTTTGTCTAATGCATTGATTTTAAAGCTAAGAAGCAAAATCATAATGTTGAAGCTACCACCTACTAACAATGTGTCTGTGACCAGGTATTTAGCCTCATGGTTCAGTTTTCATAAATCTAAAATACAGTACCTTCCTACTAGAGGTCTTTTGAGAAATAATCAAATTATTTACAAAGTACTTGGAACACTGACCTGTACCTAATAAATGCCCTGTATGATTCTTTTGCTATTATTGTTGAATTGTTAAACCACATAAAACATTAGAAAAAACATTCTGAGCATATACTATTTTTCTTCTTACACTATTTCATTATAGAACCCATAGTCATGAAGAAATTAAATGACTTTCTCAAAGAACCCCAGCTAGATAAAAACAGAATTGTAGTAAATAAAAAGCTCCTTAGATGTTATATGTTAATGGAACCCACTCAATAAATCAATTGTACCAAACTTACAATAATGCAATACCTACTACAGAGTGATTTTAATAGGAAAAGGAGTCTAATTTGGCTAATGATTCTGGAAGACTAAGGTGAAGGGACGACATTTGCTTCTTTTTGACCTAAAGTGGTACAGGACATGGTGTGGGATGTGTCTCCTCTGGTCTCTCCATGTGTTATTATAACCCTACTGGAATTCTACTATGGGGTTTTTAGCTCAATTTCCTTCTCTAATTTTAATCACCTATTAAAACCCTCACCTCTAAATTCTATAACCATAAATCATATTTTCCATCTTATTTTATTATTCGTGTGCTAGATATCAAACCCAGGGCCTCATGCATGCTACTCAGCTACACATTAAGTTCAGTTTCCATCCTCTTAATTGATAATAATGGGAATTAAATTTTATCACATGAGTTCCTAGGGAACACAATCAAATCATATCCAAGCCATAGCAGTTATCCAGCACACTGTCATTACACATGATAATAATTACAAATCTATCATCACTTGCATGCATACTTTTGACACCATACCCATCATTTCCTTTCTTGTAACTCTATTGTTTTTTAATCATCTAAAAACATGCAAGATAGTAATTATTTGAATAAAAGAGAAGGTATAAAAATGTTATTTAATTAAGGTTATTCAACTGTTAGTTACACTAAATAGAAAACAGGTATATAGATCAAGCATTATCTTTCTCCAAAATCAATTTTTTTTTCTACTATCTCACTTTTAGTGTGACTTTTATAAAACCTAGGCTTAGGAAGAATATATGATTACTTCACATTGCTTTACTTGATATTCTAAAATGCATTATATCCTAATCCATTCCAGAATTTATATATTTATTAAGATAACTTTGCCACAGCTCCTTAACAGTTGGATATGAGCAAGGCTCGGTCCGGTGAAATCCTGCAAGGCAGATACTTCCAAGAAGGGATACGTGGCATATCCTGCTTTACATTATAGTATATTCTGGGAACATTGGGTACTTCGGGTCTTGTTTTTATACTTATTATTAAAGAAGCTTCCTAAAAAACAGGTGGTGGCCAGTCGAATAACAACCTCTTGATGTTAGCTGAAAAAATAGTGCCTTCAGACAAACAACATAAGAATTCTCTAATCACTTACAAACATTAGTCAGAAAACAGGCTCTGCAAGGCAATTTGGACATAGTTACTAATCAACCTTATGTTCTCCCTCAACACAGATATAGAAAACAAAATAGCTAAGCCAAAGATATTTAGGTCTACAATCATATCTATGGGTAAAGAAAGCTATAAGAATATAGGTATCTAGTACCCCCTTATAGGATCAAAGCATAGGCAGTCTTTACCAACTCCCACAGTGTCTCCCTGGAGCTTCACAGGACACATTAATAAAGATAGAAAGACTATAGTTGACAGAAACAACAGATGGCTTTAAAAAAACTCCTTAGCTTAGACCAATAAATACATGCCTATTCCTCATTAATCTTTAACACTGCTTTGTACCAAAGTCAAAATAAAATCATTATATACTGATGTATAACCTTTAAAAAAAAAAAAAACAAGTTTGCTATCATCAAACTGTCTGATGACCTGTCCATAACCTTTCTTGATCTATGTGCTTCACTGCGTAATGAAAAGTATAAAAACAGCTGCTTGTAAACAATAAAGTAGATACACTTCATCACCAAATTTGGTGTGCTTATTCTCACTACCTCATCTCATTCTCCACCTGTTGACGGACCCCCGACTCCTGCTAGGGCTGGACCCTGGCATAACTTGATTTTTATTCCTTTTTAGTTTTATGGTGCTAGGTTGAGAATTAGTCCATCTAATATTCAAAACTATACTCCCAACATTATAGTTTCCTGTCAATTAACACCTTCCAGGAACTTGCAAAAAGTCTGACAGGGCTATTGCCTGTGCAATGTACTGCAAAACCATTGAATGAAGTATTTTAAAATACAGAATATAATTTATTAAGTGTGTGCTACCCAGACAGAATGGGTGTGTTTAATAAGTCAGGGTGCTTTTCATTCCTGCTGGTTTATAAACTTTGCTTGTGTACTTGTTTTAACCATCCATGCATGCTTAATGATACTTTCTATCAAGACTACCTGAAGGTTAATCTAACATCTGCTTTAGGTCAATAGATTCTATAACAGAAGTATATGCAGATGGGCTATTAAGTGATATTAAATGATATCAAAACTACTCAAGCAAGTGATAGTGGCCATTTATTTTTCTCTTAATTCCTTTAGAGTATTGGAAATATCTTGAAAGAGTATATAAAATATTAATATGTAAGGTTAAAATCCAGAATCTATTGCATTATTTTATATCTTTTTTCTCCCAAATGAAAAGGAATATAGATAATTACTTGATAATCATATTAAATATTGGAAATAAACTTTTTCCTAGCTTAATAAAACTTTTAAAAGTAGAGTTGTCCTCCTGACTCATTTGTCTTTTTGAATGTTAATGGCCAATTGATAATTTGTTTTTTTGTATATTTTTCAAGTATACTTTATTGAATGCTATTTTTATTGAGGTATGTGTGTGTGTGTGTATGTGTGTGTGTGTGTGTGTGTGTGTGTGTGTGTGTGCGTATTTGCTCACCAAGCAAGACATCATAAATTTGTAAAACAATAATGAAGTTTAGGTATTGTCCTCAAGAGTCTAGCAATCAGATATCAAGTATAAGAAATGTAATTTTATAGAGACAAGTATCAATAAACTCATCATTTATTGAAGGTCTGTTATGTACAGGCATCATAACATTCACATTCGTTTAAATGGATAGGACAAACCAACCATACAAAATTAGGAACAAAGATATTTTTCTGATATTATAGAAAACAACGAGAACAGGTCTAGAAATCAACCTGATAGAATTGAAGGAGAATGGCACTTTGAAAAATGTATTTCTTTACCTGGTAAATCCCAAGCTAACCCTTCATAAACTGAGCTATGATTACCTTTCCACCTCAGCTCTTATCCATCCCCTGCCTTACACTTCATTCTAATATACAGGAAAATAACTTGCCTGAGGTTCAATCACTTACCCACAATCTTAATACCCTGAACATGTAATATTTCTGTCACCTGCTTCTATTTGCTCATGCACTCTCCTTTTCTTTGATCTTCCTTACTTCCCACATATGATATTAGAGCTGGGCCTCAATCTTGATTCACATAATCTTAGACTTCCTCAACCTTATTCAGCTCCGGTTCCAAAGTCTGGTTAGTAGTCATTTGGCTCTCATTAAACCTAATACACAAAGCGGGCATGGTGGCTATGTCTGTAATCCTAGTACTTGGGAAGCTGAGACAAGAGAATTCCAAGTTAGAGGCTAGCCTTACCAATTTAGAGAGGCTCTCAGCAACCTAGTGAGAAACTCTTTCAAAACAAAAATTAAAAAGGGCTGAGGAAGCTGGGAGTGGTGGTGCATACTTGTAATCCCAGTACTTTGGAGGCTGAAACAGGAGGATCCGGGTTCATGCCAGCCTCTGCTACTCAGTGAGGGCCTCTGCAACTTAGTGTGACCCTGTTTCAAAATAAAGAATAAAAAATAGGACTGGGGGTGTAGCTCAGAGGTAGAATGCCCCTGGGTTCAATCCCCAGTACCGCAAATAAATAAATAAATAAATAAATAAATAAATAAATAAATAAATAAATAAAAGGGCTGAGGTAGAACATCCTTGGGTTTGATCCCCAATACCATGCATACACACACACACACACACACACACACACACACACACACACACACACACATAACACACACACATTCTTTTTTATGTTTTTCATCTTTACTATCAATACTTGGTAAACTTTTGGGACAGAAAGATTGTATAAAATTATCTTTATAACTCCAGAACCTAGCACAATTTGGGGTAATGTTATGGATATCCAACAAAAGTTTTCTGAACATCATCATATTATGGATCTATAAGCATTGTCTGTTCATCCTGAAATCCTCTCCTCAATTGCATTAATGATTTCAGTTAATGACACAAATTGAACTCAGGTAATAGTTTTTTGAAAACTTCAAGAATAAATACAAATTAACAAATAAGCAAGAAGACAAAGGCAATAATATTCCAATGAGAAAAAAAAAACAGAATATGGAAAGTGCAGAGTTATGAGAAAAGACAATATCGTGCTAGGTCATCCTGTATTATGATTCAGAAATAAGTCTCACTTCTGGAAATTTTCCTTGTTTATTATCTTATCTTTACAGGAGACAACATAGGTATCTTGACAAAGTATGTAAAGTTTGTTAAGATTTGAATATAAAAATCAGAGAGTATGATATTCTCCACTGACCTTGAAATACTCTGACTTGTAGTGTCAGTGGTGTGGGAAAGTAAGTCTGCTGTTAAGACCAGGACAGAAAGAAAACATAGTAGAAAATAAACATTAAGAGGAAAAATTGATTTAATAGAAAGATCTAGACTTTATCTAAGCAAATATTTTATCTTGAACTTAAATTTCTCCACCCAGACCTGAATTTTTAGTTTGTTTTCTGAACATCATCATATTATGGATCTAAAAGCATTGTCCGTTCATCCTGAAATCCTCTCCTCGATTGCATTAATGATTTCAGTTAATCACACAAGCACTTCTTCCCTTAGTAAATATTTATTGGCCACTATAATTATATTTTTGACTGAACTAAATATTCAATGTCATCTGTAAACATAATAGGCATTATGTTTGCACTTGAAGGAATATTCCATCTGTGTAGCCTAGACTCTTAGGAACTTTCCTAGGCCTCTTCTTATTGTCTCATTTTCTATACTCTCTGGATCACTAGATCACTAGGTCGTTTCAATTCTGCTTCTTAATTACTGTATCCTTCAAATTCATCTCTTTATTTGCAAAAGTGTCTTAGTTTAAACCCTTAGGTATTTCTCATTAATCTGTAATATATTAGTATTTTCTGTCTTGTACTCAATATGCATGTACAACATTTTTATACTTTTATTGGTGTGTTGTAATTATTCACCATAGTGAGGTTCAAAGTGATACAAACATATACACTCTCAATTTGAGTTTATGCAGCAAGTACTGATTAACTGATTATCTAATCCAATCACAATAACCTCTTTTTCTATCAAGGACAATAGTTTTGGGACAGACATGTGACCCAATACTAGCAAATGAGAAACACTGTGTATCTTTTGAAAGGTTTCATGAAAAATCTGCTTTTTTTTTTTTTGGTGGTAGGTATTTAACCCATAGGCATTCTACCTCTTAGCAATACTCCAAGCACTATTTTATTTTTTACTTGGAAACAGAGTCTCACTAAGCTGATGACAGCCTCACTAAATTGCTGAGAATGGCTTTAAACTTGTGATCCTCCTGTCGCAGCCTTTCAAGAACTAGGATTATAGGCATGCACTACAATGCCTGGCATTTGCTTTATGTTTAGCAAAAGATTTATGGGGAAATGTGGCATGTCTTGATGTAAGACCTGCAATAGCTGTAGCCATTGTGCTACCCACTTAAGAATGTTTCTGATATGATTGTGATGATGCATAACTCATCTCCTGAAGTCTCTTGCCATGGAGTCATTTCAACTCTGGACATCCAACAGTTGTTAAAGCCCATTGTGTTAGAGCTGCTCTTCCTTGCATCTGTCCACACGCCAGGCAAGGCTTTTCATGATCTTGCTACTGCTTTTCAACCTCAACTCTTATGCGCGCGCATGCGTGTGTGTGTGTGTGTGTGTGTGTGTGTGTGTGTGTGTATGTGTGTGTGTGTGTTATCCAGGGACATTCTACCTCTGAGCTACACCTCTATCCCTATTTTATTTTATTTTATTTTATTTTTTAAAATGGGACTCACTCAGTTGTGAAGGCCCTTGCTAAGTTTTAAGTCTGGCTGTGAACCTGCAATCTTTCTTTGCAGCTTCCCAAGTACTGGCGTTCCAGGTGTGTGTTACTTTCTAGACTTACTCCATACTTTTAAGATTGTGTTTTCAAATAAATTGATTGAGGTACCAATATGTACCTACCAGTCACTGTGATTCTTATTAGAATGAAAATTTTGATTCATTAGTTTTAGAGTATGCCTTTGTAATTCTGCATTTCAGTTACAGAATGCTACTGGATCCATGAATTATGCTTTGAGTAGACATTGATGAGATCAACTTGTATGTCCTCTTCTTAGTCCATCAAGGCATGAGAATGACAAAAACCTGCACTGAAGCTCTATATTAGATAATAGAGTAGTTTCATCTCTAGCCTTGGAAATAATTTATTTCTAAAACAGTAATTCATCTAAAGACAATTGAGTTCTGCAATGATTTGAAAGGAAAACTAAGAATCATAATATATATATGTATATATATCATGTATGCATATATATATGTACCCATATATATACATATATATGTATAATACATATACACACCCACAAATAATATATATGTAGGTTATATATATATATATGTACATATATCATATATACACACATTATACAACATATATGTTGTATAATAGAGTTCTAGAAATCTCCTAACCTATTTATTTTCTACTTACTTACTTGTCAGGAAGAATATGGAATTGTATTTATGAAAATATATGTATATATACATATATGTACATGTGTATATACATATATACACCCATATATATATATATATACACAAATGGATCCATCTAAATTATTTTGTTTTATTCTTCATTCAGTTTTCTTATTTGCTTTGAATGATTTCTCTAAATTAGCTTTAAGAGTAAAGTAAATTAGAGAGCTGAATGTGATATTTATCCTAAATTGAGTCATTAATTTTTAAATCCTATGCCTTAAGAAGGAATTCTAGATAAAGTTTAAAGCAATATTAATTACTAAAAACTAGTTTCCTGTGGTTAAAGAAAGCAAATTACCTAAGGTAATTAAAAATAAATACCTTCTTTATTACTATAAAACTTTGCTTTCTAAATTACTGTTAAAAATTGTCCTGCCTTTACAATTGTTCTGTATTCATTGGCTTCCAGGGTGCTCTTTCACATTGGAACTGAAAAAGTGTGAAATACTGATAATTACCATCTGCAGGAGTCTGACATTTAAAACATTTAAACCATAGTAAAGATTTCTCTCTCTTTTATTATAAACTTTTTCCTTACATGATAAAATACAGTTATAGATAAAACATCAAGAAGATCATAATGACAATTGTTACTCAATAGAGACATTAATAAATCATGCAAACAATGTAAATGTTTAATAATTAATTTCTAAAATAACTATAAAAAGACAGATGTTATAACTCTAACTCTAACTTCTCACTGTGGACCAGAGTTCTAGAAGTCTCCTAACCTATTTATTTTCTACCTACTTCCTTGTCAGGAAGAATATGGATTTGTATTTATGAAATTTTATAAACATTTTTGCCTAGGGTTCATTTTTCATGAAGAAACAACCACTCAAATCTAATACAAAAATTTTCTTTTTTAAGAAAAGCCTTAGTGGGTGCAGTCTTTGCTTCAATCTGTATGCACTCATTCAAATACTAACATGATTGTAAAAATAATTATAAGAATAGTCTTTTTATACTCATTTCTTCTCAACTCTCCTGCTAACATTATAATAAATTAAACTAGATAAATTCTTTGTAAAATGCCTTTTTGTATGTGTGTGGTACTGGGGATTGAAACCAGGAGCATTCTATACTTAGCCCTATTTTTATTTTATTATTATTTTTTTTTAATTTGAAACAGGGTCTTCACTGTTCTTGAATCTGTGATCCTCCTGTTTTAGCCTTCCAAATACTGGGATTACAGGCATATGCCACAATGCCTGGTTAAAAAAAATGTCTCCTCTAATAGAAACATTCAGAGGTCTAATAGTCACATGTGACTTTGAATATTAGTTGTTGTTTACTAAATTACAGTAAGATTGGTTAAAAGTTAATAAACGTTGATCTATAAAGCATAATATTTTCTGGAAGAACCATTGAACTATTAAAATTTTTTAAACAGTCATATTAATCATCAAAATAATAACAATGACCACAAAAAATGGGAACATTTACAGTGTGCTAGTTTAGTCTTCACTATAGAGTATTATTATTTCATTCATACTTTTCTATTATAATTATAATACATATATCAGGGAAAATTAATCTCCTAAAATTCTCTTCTTTCTGAAAACATCCAGAGGTCCAATATTCACAAGTTATGCAGGAGCTTGAATGATATGCTTCCTTGGAACAAGATCTCTTGCATTTGTTTTATCCATTATGTTTTTTTCTATTATGATTCAACTTTAAAATACTGGTTTACAATTATTATAGGAAGCAAATTGCATTGATATTAATGACTCTCGAGATTATTAATGTACATACGATTTTTATGAATCACCCGAATAATTAAAGTAGCAATAATAATAGAAGTAATAGTAAAAATGGTAATAATAGGCATGTTTGTTATGAAATAACAAGTTTGGTATTATTATTAAGCCAGGTCTTTCTGAATACTGTTGTACTGCACAGTTCTTTTCCTCCTTCATGAAACCACAATTTTATTTGAAAATAGTAATTTTTTATTTGACTCAGAGGCCATTTTTTCTTCTTTGCTGTAGCAAGAAAATTCGGCTCCATTGCGATGCTTATAGCATTTTTGTAAGAATGCTTATTTATTTCTTTGTATTTTAAACATACCAAGAGGTTCCATGCTCTCTTTCTATAAATTTAGGTCTAGTTATTTATAAATGAATGAGGAAATAAGTAAAATATGTAGGATGGGTGCAAGCAGATATAAAACAAAATGCAACACATTTTGATTGTTGTCCAGAAAACATGGGAAATGTTGTCATATTCAATTTACCTTGTTTCATTGTGACCAAAACTTTCTGGACACAAATAATGATGTGTAGAATGGAGATGTGGTTTGTGGAACAGTTGATTTTTTTTTCTTTTTCTTATTTTTTCTTGTATGTGTTTATGTTTTCCCCTGAAGCAGAATATAAGCACAGATGCCATTCAGTTGGAACATTGACTACAAGTTGAACACAAAGGGTCCTGACCTCATTGAAACAGTTATTTATGGTGAGGCAGTGTCTGCAAATAGCATCCATTAGGACTAAATGCCTAGTGCATGATATGGGGAAAAGGCACCTTCACACGAAAACATAATATCGTGATTAGGTGCCTGCTCCTGACATTACTGAGTTTAGTAGAGAAAAGTTCCATTTACTTTCAGCCCGGAGAATAACACAATGCATTCTCTTATCTCCAAAAATCAGCCTTGGCCAGAAAAAAATGCAATTTTAGAAGTAGAAATAATGCTAACATTTGAATGGATTCCCTTCAATTTTTCTAGACAGGCCATTTTTCTCTCAAATATTTCCATATTCTATGGCATTTCTTGGCAAGTAATTCTAACACATAAAAGTTAAAATTTGCAAAATAAAAACTGTTTCATGAAATGCATTTTACCAACTCTAACAAAGGTTAATACAGAAGTCACATTTTCCAGTTAAAGATCATAGCCTTCTTCCACAATGCCACTGCTTTTAGAATGTCATAGCAGTGCTAAACTCTGCTTGTCAATGTAAATAAGAGCCCATTTGAAAGGAAAGAGTTCAGGAAAACAAACACATTGTTTGTTATATACATTTCTAATTAAACATTTTAACATTTATATATATTAAAATCAAATTTCATTTTTTGACATGGAAATTTATGCTCACATAAGTCAAATGTGATGGTCAAAGATATTTTGCTCGGATCTCTATTTTGAAATCACATCTATCAGATGATACAGATAAAATTTTAAGAATAGATAGATAGACAAAATATAAATCAACTAAGAGGAAGATATTGAGCACCTACTAAGTTCAGGAACTAGTACTGGGTAAGGTAGAATTCACAAATAAGTTTTGAAATATATGTCTATCAGGAAAATCTATAGGTAGGTAGATAATCTTGTTAAATTAGAAAAATAAAGAAGCAAATGAGTATAAACATTTGCTTACATTCATCCAGATTGTCAGTTAATTGTATTTCTTGTGGGGTTTGAAACCACATATTATTATCCTAATATAATTTAAATATAATTAAGTGACTGAGTTTCTGAAGCTTATTTGATAAAGTAGAAAAGATAAAGCCAATTTCTGTCTATGCACTGTGGTTTTAGTATTAATCACCAGTGACATGATTTTTTCATTTTTGAAAAAATCATATATATGATATATATGTCATATATCATATATGTATGATATATGTCATATATCATATATGTATGATATATGTATTTGTATGTATGCATATATGTGTATGTATATATGTATATATATATATGTGTGTGTGTGTATATATAGATAGATATAGATATAGATATTATGAATCTAAGTTGCTGAGAGCCTCAAAAGTTGCTGAGACTAGCCTCAACCCCACAATCTTCCTGTCTCACCTTCTCAAGTGCTGGGATCACAGGTTTGCTCCATTATGTCCGGCTTCTTTTCTCATCTTTACACTGAAAATAATGGTTCTTTTGCATTTCTGCATAACACTTCGATAGTGCTCTGAACTTACGGTCAAGATACTGGTTTAGTTCTTTTCCTTTGATGCTTAAAGTTGCCTAGAAGAGTTGATATGTCTGTATATATCCAGCTCAACAGAATACAAGGCTCCATTATTTTACAGTGGCATAATTTTATGAAACCCTAGCTTGTTTCTTTTCTTTTTAATTTTTTTGCTCCACCTGTTCATAATTAAAAAGTAAGCATGATCCAAGGTTGATATATACATTCCAAATGCAGAATATAATTGATTAATGGAGATACAAGTTAGTACTCAATACTATATTGCATATAATCAATTATAGTATGCTAGAGGAATATTAGTACTTTATGCTAGAATAATTTGATGTGTTTGATAAAGAATCCAGTTTCACTTTTGTTTTCAAAGAACATATGTTTCTCTTAAATACTTCTGCTTCTATTCATTTCCATTGTGTCCTGAGTTAAAATATCTTAAAGCTTTTCATCTTATGTGAACAATCATCATGGATGCACACAACACTCCATAGATTATCTCTTCTACTTGACATCTGAGATGAAAATACCCTTGACTTTTGAGACATTAGGAAAACTTCCTGTATTCCATACCATTATCACAATTGATTTCAAATATACAATTTTACTGGTACAAAATAAAAGCAATATCTAAAAAAATGTTTCAACAAAAATATAATTTTTGAGGATTTCTGGGTAAGAGTCATTCAACTAAGAAATACAATGTGGCCTTATTCATAACTATAAACATTTTCCAGAAGTAAGACCTATGTTAGAAGAACGACCTTGCAACTCACCATCACGTGTCTGGGCTAAAACATGTAACTGCTGGAAATAAACAGAGGAAACTTCTGCTCAGGACTTTGACATTTTGTTCTTTTGGAGGCTTGTTAAAGGTCATTCAATTTCATTGCTGTGTTTTGCTTTCATTATCTTGCAAGTTAGTTTGATGAATTAATTCATTTAATACTGTGAAGATGAAAATTGATTTGTATCAGATCAGCTCATTCTGTACATAACTTGCTAATTTCAGAAACATTTCATTCTTATTTGTAATGACTAAGGATGGGATGAAAAAGATTTATGAAAAAAAGACCAAGAGAATTGGATATTATACTAAAGGCATATGATTTTCTGGAGTTTCTTTTAACAAATATCAAAAGCCACATTTTCATAGCAGCAAGGAGATGAGTGCAGTAAGAAACTTTTATCAGAAATGAAGAGGAACAATCAGAAGTGTAAACACTATTAGAAACATCATACTCAGACCCAAATAAAAATATCAGGGTACATCTAAAGTATGTGTTCAAGCTGAGAGTCGTTATAAGAAACAAGGAGGAGGCAAAGTTATCTCTACAAAACCTTATAGTTACAAATGCAAACAAAAGAGGAGTGTAAAATTGATAAGAGAATAGAATGTGCATGATTAGATCAATTCTATTAAAAGCTAGGAAAGACAATAAATGATTCAATAGGAGTAATCTGCATCCAGGTTTATTCAGTAATCCACTGGAGGTCTTTGTCAAAACCTTTTGACAAGCTAATTAAAAGCAGACAGTGATGCAGCATTTGGTGTTTACCTTTGTGAAGTTAATCGACTCATCTTCAAGTCCCTATATTCATATTTTCTCCACTGTCCTGTCATGGTGACCTTTATTGTACAATATTATGCATAAACCACATATTCATCAAGACAGCTTTGGAGTCACAGTGAAAATATGATATTACATGAAAAGATTTTTAACTGGTATTAACTCAAGGAAATAAATGTTCATTGAACATTGACTATGCCCTGGATATTGCACAAAGTATTATAGGCACACAGATACAAAGCAAAGTCACTGCCTTTGAGGAATTCATGATACACCAAATATTTTGTTTAAAGTTTTCATTGTTCTATTTCTCCTCAAATATTTTCTTCTGAGTTAATAATTTCCTAAGGGAATAATTTTCCTAAGGAAAATTATGTTCCATTTGCAATACTGAATTTTTAGCAATATACATTCATAACCAACAAAGCTCAAAAAAATTGCTCAAAATAAGAGAATAATAGGAGGAAAATGGTTAACTTTATCCTGATGCTTGTTTTAATACATACTATGGAACAACTTTGCAGTGGTTCCATAGAATAAGCTGTTGCCTCCAGGCTAGTATAGTTTATATTTTCCCCAGTGTCTGCCAAATAAGTGGAAACTGAAATAAACTGTTCTTTACACCTATTCTGTCCTTCAGGGTCACTTTTGCCTTAACAAAGTCCTCCCATCTAAAGATTCAAAAGTAGGTCATCCTTTCTTCTAGTAATCCGTCTCAAACTTAGGCTGACAACTAGGCCAAGAAGCTGGGCCAGGGCAGCTTGCTGCCTCCTTACCGCTGGCTTTGAAAAATTGTACCACAGGGTTTTGAGTACTTCTGAAAAAAAAATCTTGAATGAACACACTTTGAATGAAATGGGAAATAAAAATCTGACTAATGCAATAGAAAATACTTTTAGAGAAGATAAAGTAACATCAAAATCATATTTTGAAAAATCTTTGAGTATTTTAAATATGGTGAGAATCACTGCAAAGCATATTGCTTTTTAAAGTAGGGTGATTTTTCCATGTTTTTGACATTAATTCTTTTCAGTATGAAATTAAAAGAATGTCTAAATGGCATTTCTACAACATTGATGTCCTTTTCTATGTTTATTGGTTTTTACTATAATAGACTACAAAATATTACTGTGTACCAGTCCTCTTGGCAAGCATTTCAAAGATATTAGCCTCTGGCATCCCCTGAATAGCCACCTGAGGCAGATACAGATATTATATTTCCACTTTGCAGATTAGGGGATTAAGTTATGGGTAGGGGCAGTAACACGATCAGTGTAACTTAATCTAGCATAGATTTAAGATCACAAACATAGTTTATTTATTCTGAGCTCTTAACTAAAATTGAAGTGTGGGTTGTAAGCCTTGATATTGAAATAACTTTTGCTGTGATTTATTTTTACATTAATCAAAGCAATACATGTACAGAAAACTATACTCTTGGTAATGATTGGCAGCTTTGTTCTCAATACTAAGTGTGTGATTCCTTCTGAATCAAAGTAATCACCTTTAATTTGTCTTCTGTCATGTATTTATACAGTTCTAAAATTAAAAATAACTTTTCTGGGGGGACAACAAGAAGTGAACCCTGGTCCTTGCACATGCTAGGCAAGTGCTCCATCACTGATCTATATACACAGTCCTCATAATGTTCATTTTTAAGTTTGTGACATTTTCTTCCTGTTAGAAAAAATGAGTCTGGCACTTACACCCATACATCCACTCCTGTCACCTCACTAATAGTTCATTTTTTGTTAAATCAGTATTCATAATAACTTCATACTATGTAATTGTCATGCCTGAGATTATATTTTCAATTCTGTACAAATTTTAATTTTCCATGAATTTGCAAATTGTCTCATTGATTCTCTGAGATTTTTTGGTACATACCATTAATTCATTTCCAGGTATCCTGACAAACCATACATTTCCTAGCAATTTATTAAAACTTAGTCTGTCAAGTGCTTTTACATTACATATCTGAAACTCTCTTTCTTGAAGTCTTGCTTTCCTGCACCACTTAGAATTGTGTAGCTAGTAGTCCCAGATAATGTCCTCACTATGACTTTTTTATTTGATCTGAATCAGATCATGGTTACTTATAAAGATTTTCAGAAAACTTTCTGGTGTTCCATATTCTACAACCCACATTCAAGAGCATCTGGTGTCCCCAAATCCATAGCCAGTCTGCCAGTCTAAAAATGATAATGTAAGCAATTAACAATACCCTTGATTCTTTCTTACACATGCATACTTTAATTCTCATAAGCATAGACTTCAGATTTCTATAATCTCTCTCCTCTGTCTCTCTCCCTTTCTCTCTCCCTCCCTTCATATATATAATGGAGAGAGATATAATATAATGGATATACATATATATAAATAATGTTTTTTGTGTATGTGAGTGTGTAGAGAATGTATACATGTATAGACATGTCACATGTATGATAGGTTCATTAGATAAATAAGGACATTAGTAGGTATGAAGAAATAGAGAAATCGATTTCTCAAAATTCAATAACAAAATGAGTAATGTGAAGGATATTGGGAAATAATTTGAGCAAATATTTCACCAAATAAGATATTTAGAAGGCAAATAAGCATATAAAATGATACTTGATACCATTAATCCCGAAAATGCATATTGAAATCACAATGGCATAAACATATTCATTAGGACGTATAAAATTCAAATGGCTGATTGAATCTAGTGTTTTCAAAGATAGGAATCAACTTGATCTCTCATGTACAATCGGTGATAATTAAAATGTTGCAAACACAGCCTGGCATGGTGGTTCACACCTATAATCTCAGTACTTGAGAGGCTGGGAAAGGAGAATCACAGATTCAAAGCCAGTCTCAGAAATTTAGTGACACCCTTAGCAACTTACTGAGATCCTGTTCCCAAATAAAAAATAAAATAGGGCTTAGGGTGTAGCTTGGAGGTATAATGCCCCTTGGTTTCATTCCCAGAAACACACACACACACACACACACACACACCCACACACACACACACACACACAAATGATACAATTATATAAAAACTTTGGAAAATGTTTTTTCATCTTTTTTATTATTAAATATTCACTAGTCATATAAATCACAATTCTACTTCTAGATATCAAGAAAAATCAATGTACACCTTTGTACTAAAACTTGATGTTCAATTTTTAAAAGCAGAAATTGAGTAATAAAATAGCCATCAAATAGTCAATGTAAATGCCTGGTATATCCATTCATTGGAATATTATTTAACAATAAAAATGAATTGTGATACAGCAACTAAAATGGGTTGCTATCAAATAATTATGCTGAATGAAAAAAGAAACAGGAGAAAAAAATATGTATGTTTATGATATAGTTTACATAAATGTCTAGAAAATGTGAACCAATACAGTGACAGAAAGAAAATAAGTGGTTGCTGGAAGATAGGTAGGGGTATAGCAAAAAAAGACCGGAGGATCCAGGTTCGCAGCCAGCCTCAGCTACCTAGTGAGGCACTCCTCAATTTTGTGAGACCCTGTTTCAGAATAAAAATAATAAAAAATAGGGCTGGGGGTATAGCTCAGAGGTAGAATTCCCCTGAGTTCAATCCCTAGTACCGGAAAAAAAAAAAAAAAAAAAAAAAAAAAAAAAAAAAAAAAAAAAAAAAAAAAAAACAACAACAACAACAAAACGAAGGAAGCAGAGGTTACAAATACACAAGATGAATCTTAGGGTGATGGATAAATCATTATCAAGATTTGAATAATCTTTAAGTATGTAATATGTGAAAATATTTCAAATACTACATGCAGTGCTGATGAGGCCAATAAGAAGTAAATAAAACCAGTGTTTGTTTTCCTGCTTTATAATTTTATGTCTTTTTAATCCCTTGATTTTCTTTAAAGGAGATGAAACGGAGTCGAAATACACATTTAGATTAAGCCACAATTAACCAGAGACAACAAATATTATTGATTCCTAGTTTATTTTATTTTAAACTTAGATTTCATTAAACGATGGAACAATGTAAGTTCTTCATATACTTTTATTGGTGCATTATAGTCACACATTATAATGTAGTTCCTAGTGATAGTGACATACATGTACACAGCACTTTCTCCTGGCTCCCTACTGGTACTTCACCCCTTCCCAATACAAGATATCAAGATTGGCATTGATACTCTCACATACTTACATACTGTCTATGGAAGTGTTTCCTTCATTGATTATCCCTTGTGCCCCCTCACCCTCCCTAAGACCACCTCCCTCATTCACCTGGGATTTCTCTTCCTTTGTCTAAAGTCTCTCTGTTATCCTTATTGCTCCCTAGCTTCCACATATGAGAGAAAACATATAACCCTTCACTTTCTGTGAATGGCAAACTCACTTAGCATGATATTCTCCAGGTCTATCCATTTTTCTGCAAATGACATAATTTTGTTCTTTATTGCCGAATAAAATTCCATTGTGTGTATATCCCATAATTTTGTAATCCATGCATCTGTTGATGGACACTTATGTTGTTTCCATAATTTGAATAGTGTGAATTATGCTTCTATAAACATGGATACACATGTAATACTATAATATTCTGATTCCAGTCCCTTTGGAAAGATACATAGGAGTGGTGTAGCTGGATACTCTAGTGTATCTATTCCAATTATTTTTACCTCCAGAGACCCAAGTGGAACATGTAATAATGTAAATTTAAAATTATAAGATATTAAATTATTTCCACAGTCTCAACTACAACTGGCATACCATAACTCATCTCTTACTAGGCAGTGTTATGCAGCACCATGGGAAAGCTGATGAACAACTGTATTCTCATAGCCTACAAATTACTTTCCACTCAAATTCTTGGACTTTGGAATATGGAGGTGGAACTGTGAAAAAATACTGTAGATCACAAAGCATTATTCAAATAAAATATGACCTTCTTACTCATCCAACATAAGAAGATATATGACTCATAATTGAGTTATTACAGCCAGATGCAGGAGTAATACTATATAAGCAATAGTAGGATTCCTGGAAAAAAAGGAGAAAAAAAAATCTCTGTTTTATAATTGCATCCATAGAAGATACTTATAGAAGCAATAATTGGCCCTGGATGCCTACTGCCTTTAACTCCTCAAGGACAATATTGAAATCCTATAAGCTACAAAATGGTCATTTATCTATGGTACTCAGTCAGAGCAACGTCACTAAGATCCTGTTGGGAGGACAATATCTCTGGACCACGTGTTCATGTCTCCTTCTAGGACACCCTAAAACTCTGTGATCCTGGCAGTAGAGCTCAGTAGTTAAAAGACCTGACTTTATTACAAGACTGCCTACATTTATATCCTGCCTCCACATTTACTAAATGTTCTTTTATTTTTTTATTGTAATAATTTGTGCATTGTAAGCATACATATTTGTTAGGTATAAATTGATAACAACATATGTTCACACATTTCTCATTTGAACCCTTCCCCAATTCGCACCCCACTCCCTTGCCCTCCCTCCCTCTCAAATTCAGTTTAGTGAGTGACCTTGATATACTTGTGTAAGTACATCATGTTCATTAGGGTGCTCCCCCCACCCTGTCCATCCCCTTCTGTTAAATGAACTTCTTTGCTTATGAAGGGACTCTCCTTTTCCATCCGGAGACCCTCTTATGCCCCATCTTCTCCCTAGCATCCACATATTAGGGAGAACATATGCTTCTTTACTCTTTGTGACTGGCTAATCTCACTTAACAACTTAACATAATGTTTTCCAGTTCCATCCATTTCCCTGCAAATAACATGATTTTGTTCTTCTTTATGGCTGAGTAAAATTCCATTGTGTGCATATCCCATAGTTTTGTAATCCATTCATCTGTTGATGGACATCTTGGCTGCTTCCATAGTTTGGCTATTGTGAATTGTGCAGCTATAAACATAGATAAACATGTGTCGGTCTGATAGTTTGGTTTCCATTCTTTTGGGTAGATACCCAGAAGTGGTATTGCTGGATCATATGGTAGGTTCATTCCCATTCGTCTGAGGATCCTCCATACTGTTTTCCAAAGTGGTTGCACTAATTTGCAATCCCACCAACAATGTATTAGGGTTCCCACTTTTCCACACCCTCACCAGCATTTGTTGTTGTTCGTGTTTTTTATGATTGCCATTCTGATTGGAGTTAGGTGAAATCTCAAAGTAGTTTTGATTTGCATCTCTCTGACTGCTAATGATGTGGAATATTTCCTCATACATTATTGGCCATTTATATTTCCTCTTTTGTGAAGTGTCTATTTAGATCCTTTGCCCATTTTTTGACTGGATTATTTGTTTTCTTAGCTGTGATTTTCTTGAGTTCTTTGTATATCCTAGATATTAGACCTAACAAAAAGCCCAGGATAGCCAAAGTATTTCTTAGCAATAAAAACCATGCAGGAGGTATCACAATACCTGACTTCAAACTCTACTACAAGGCCACAGTAATAAAAACATCATGGTATTGGCACAAAAACAGACACATAGACCAATGGAGCAGAATAGAAAACTCAGAAACAGACCCACAGGCTTACAGTCAACTGATTTTTGACAAAGGAGACAAAAATATACACTGGAAAAAAGATAGCCTCTTTAACCAATGGTGTTGGGAAAACTGGTTAACCATATGCAGGAAAATGGAAATAAACCCCACTTTCTCACCCTACACAACACTCAACTCAAGGTGGATCAAAGTCCTAGAAGTTAGGCCAGAGACCTTGCAGCTACTTGAAGAGGGCATAGGACCAGAACTTCAACACATAGGCACAGGTAAAAACTTTCTCAACAGACCTCAAAAACACAAGCAACTCAAAGGAAGATCAATACATGGGATTGCATTAAACTGAAGAGCTTCTGTGCAGCAAAGGAAACTATCAAGAACCTCAATAGAGAGCCCACAGAGTGGGAGAAGATTTTTTGCCAGTAAATGTTCTTTTAGATATTAAAACATTGATGAAAATCTACTTCCTTCTTATTGCATATGGCAGGATTGCAGTTTCATTTTGAAAAGTTGGTGTGGCCCTGTTTTTGGTCAACATTCTCACCACTGTGACCCACATACCTGATATGCAAAACTTAAAGGAAGAAGAATTTTATTGGCTCACAGTTCTGGTAATCTCAGAGGTCACAGTCCCATGCAGGGACTTCAAAGCATCATGGTGGGGATCAAAGAGAGAGAGAGAGAGGGTGAGAGCTTATCTTCAGCTCATGGCAACAGTGGAGAGAGAAGAGAAGCTATAGCAGCTACTAAACTGTCCCCAGTCACGACCACAGGCTCCTTCCTGGCAGTCAAGTTTTGCCTCCATACATGGGCGGCTTGTCTAACACATGGAATTTCCAGGACATATTAAATCCAAACCATAACAGACCCAGTAGAATGCTTTGAAAAATGAAATACAGAGGAAAACAATGCATATTGTTTCTTAGAAGAAAGTTTAGGATGTGGTTCATAATTTTTCATCTTTGTATCCTTTTGAAAAAGTGACAGGGAAAGTTGGTGTTGAAATGGAGATTTGCTTGGTTTGGGTCCATGAGCAGCAATAATGAGGGTCAATACCTGTTAACTCATTAGTGTTCTTAGTAGTCTAATGTGTAGTCTTAGTGAGAAGTAAATTTTGTTCTGTCAGGGTCCTATAATTTATATGTTCATTGCAACATAACCTTGCTTATCCTGAACTACTATATGGAACCTTGGATACCTTATTAAACTTCTTAGGCATAAAATATTCTATTTGTAAAGTAAGAGTAATAATTGCATCTTCTCTGAAAGCTCCTATGTGAGTAAAAGGTAAAGTTCTAAGAATATACAAAGCATATAATAATATTATTAGTAATAAATTATTATCAGTACCTCCTTGGAAAGATTAAAAATTACTTTCAGTCATAGTAAGCTGTTATTTAATGAATACTAAATGTAAAAATAGTAATATAATTCATTTTCCATGAAATAATATATCCATAAAACAATATTTAAGACAATATGGCATAACATTACGAACATTTTAAGCATCACTCAGATCTATAATTTCCACATATGAATGCAAGGAAATAGTTGTATGGCTCTGTTATTGGCAGCAAATATCCTGCTTATGTCAATTTCAGCAAGTATTTTAACTTTAATGTTTTCTTTTAGAAGGACTTAAATGAATGTACAAATCTACAAAAGCAGATTTTCCTTTCAACATCATTTGAGTGATTTCTGTATTGTTTAGGTTTATTGTGGTTTCACTAACAAATTTAACTAAATCTACGTAATGCCTTGCATATAATGCAATATTCTTTCTTTTTCACATATTTGGTGACTTTACATGTCAATGCTGCATCTCTCATGAGGTAGTCATTCATGAACTCATGCAGAGACTTCATTATCTTTAAGCAGCAGTGTCCATATCACTGTGATAATTATTTTCATTCAACTCTTCTGAAGAAAATAAATAAACTAAAAAATAAATAAACAAACATACATACCTACAATGGCAGGTATTTAACATACTAGCACTAAAGGTCTAATACATTTTCCTGCTCTTACTGTGCTAGATATGACTTCGTTATTTGGTCACATAAAAATGAAAACCTGGCTGCACAGTGGCACATGTCTGTAATCCCAGTACTTGGGAGGCTGAGACAGGAGGATGGCAAGTTTGTGACCAGCCCTCCAGCGAGGCCTTCCACAACTTAGTGAAGCCCTGTTTCAAAATAAGAAAAAGGATAATAATAATAATAATGGGTCAGAGGATGTCAGTCAGAGATTGAATGTCCTAGGGTACCAAACAACAAGACAAACAGCAGAACAATTTTTTTTTTTTTAACCAATATACCTACAAAAAGAGGTAAACATCAATTTTTATGGAGCATGTAATAAACTCTGCCTTAGCTTTTTAAATTCTGAATTTTTTTGTGCTTAATACATTTATCTTCTAAATGTACTACTTGATAGAATAATTCTAACATATCCAGCTTAACAGTTTCAACCTATTACTATTCTTCTACAATTGTTCATTCTCTTTTTGTTCCTCACAAAACACTTCTGAAGGACTGAAACATAGGACAAGTGTTATTATTATACTCCTTTTAAGTTGAGAAAACTAAAATATGGGTTAAGAATCCCTCGATCAATAAAATGGAACTGCCCAATAGAGAAATTAAGTGGATCTGGTTAAAAGAAAAAAAAAATGTAAAACTATGTTCAATTTCCAAACCTCCAGAGAGGCCTCAAACAAAACCCAGTTTTAATAAGATTTAACTCTAAGGAAGAATTCTTTCTTTTCTTTTCTTTCTTTTTTTTTTTTTTTTCTGTGAAACTGAGGATTGAACTCAGGGGCATTCTACCTGTGAGCTACACTCCCAGCCGTTTGTATTTGTTACTTTGAAATGGGGTCTTGTTAAGTTGTTGAGAATCCCTCTATATTGCTGAGGCTGTCCTCAAACCTGTGATCCTCCTGTCTTAGCTTCTCAAGTAGTGGAATTACAATTGTGTGCCACCATGCCCAGGTAGGTATATTTATTTATGTATATCCAAATTTTATGTTAACTTTAAACTATTTTTCCTGAATTTCTATAAGGAAAAGTTTTGTAAAAGATTGATGCATTATACATATAAAATTACTGTACTTTAAAAATTATATATCTGTACAATCTTAAACAGTCTTTTATTGCTCTGATCCTCTCCAAATGGGAAATCATCCTATGTAGATGCAAATGAGAAAGGAATTAGAATTTAATGAACAGTTATATATGTATGAAGCAATCTGCTAGTTTTCTGCATATATTATCTCACTTAAAGAAAGCTTTAGAACAGCAAAAGTGCCTAAATTTTATACAAGTGAACTCTAAAGCTAGAGAAATTAATATTTATCATGAATTATAAAATTCAGATTGTAATTCTAGAAGATTAATTTTTCTGAAATATTGGTGGTAGAGAATTGGAAGAATTATTCTGAATATTTTAAATGAAATTTTTCATAATAATTATTACAGAAATTATGAGAGAAGAGCTACATAAATCTATACCAAGTTTCATTGCTGTTTATCTAAATGTTGAAGTTTAAAACTTTAAAAGAGGCTGGGCATGGTGATGCATACCTGTAATCCCAGTATGTGGTATGCTGAGACAGAAGGATCTCTAGTTTGATGCAATGCCAGCCTTAGCAATTTAGTGAGACCTTGTTTCAAAAATAAAATAAGATAGGTCTGGCAGTATAACTCAGAGATAGAATGTCCCAGGGTTCAATTTCCACAATCCCCAGTTCTGAAAAAAGAAAAAAAAAAAACTTTAAAGGAGCCCTGTTAAAATATAATCTGTTTCAACCTAACCTCATTATTAAAATAAGCTATAAGACAATGGAAAAAAATAAGGGAATTCTTAAGAACTTGCACAAATTTTAGGCAGGATTAGTCAAATCCAGTTGGGGTACTCCTGTGCCACGCAACTCATATATGTCAAGTGCAGAAGCTGACACTTTGGCAAAGGGAAGTAATTCTTCAGAGAATGGGTGGACAGCTTATGGATGCAGAACCCTAAACAGCAGATCTAGAAGTATTCTCTAATTGTCTGCCATTTATCCACATATGGTTTGAACATGACAATACAGCTGTTAGAAAAAGCAACTATATGTGTATTATCATTTAGGTCACCTTGGGATTGCTGATGAGAACTTGGAGCCTGGAAGTCTTTGCCATGGGCTGGCTATGTGATCTCACTTCATCCATTCTCTTTGAGTTTTAGTTTCACACCTATTGTACTCAGAAATAATACATATTTTGTAAGTCAAGATTATAGATATTATAAAAATATAAGAAACTATTTTAGCACATAACAAATGCTTACTAAATGCAGATATTTTTATTTTGAGATGTTGCTGCTGATGATGACACTGATGATTTTGGCACCCATGCCAACTCTTTTAATAATGTAAGATTACTTTCCCAGTGATTATTTGCACATTAGGCATAATAATTTTAAACCTTTATATTTGAGGTTTAATTTTCAACATACGTATTTATGAAGTAGAAACAGAAATATATGAATTCATATTTTAGAAATGAAAGGTCTAAATACTGATATTTCATGGTTAATATCACTTTGATGTCATTTCCATTCTACCTCAATATTTTTATGTGAAAAATTTTAATATTTATGACAAATATGATATTGAGAATAAAATAGATCTACTAAATTCAGTTATACAATTTTACTTAAAAAATAGTTCAGTATTTTGTATTTATTTAAATAGGACCCATATGACAAAAAAAAAAAAAAATGTACCACTGGAAATAATTTCCCCCAGAATAAAGTTAAAGTGCCTTTGCTTTCACCAGAAGATTTGAATAATGGGCCTAATGAGATCTCTGGATCTTGAAGGAGAAGTGAGAGCAAGTTTAGACGTTGCACTTGCCCTTAGAGAGCAAAAAGTATAATCCACGCATACTACAGGTTTTAATATAGACACAGAGTTTTGCTTAGCTAGCTGCATGATCATCATGTTGACATGGGTCAGTAGTAGAAAAAGAATAAGATAGTCACCAATGGAAAAAGTAAGAATTTTTTTATGTTTGTTTGTTTAAGCCTACATGATAAGAGATATAGCTGGGTGCAGTGGCGCACGCATGTAATCCCAGTAATTGGGAGGCCAATACAGGAGGTCTGCAGGTTGGCAGCCAGCGTCAGCTACTTAGTGAGGCCTTTTGCAACTCAGTGAGATTTTGTTTCAAAATAAAGAATAGAAAATAGGGCTGGGAGTGCTGCAGCTTGGAGGTAGAATGCCCCTGAATTAAATCCCCAATACTGCAAAAAAAAAAAAAGATAAGAGATAAGTTTTTCTCATGTGACATATTCTGGAAATCAGCAACATTCCTTTTGTTCTGTGTGTGTTGGGGGGGGTGTTACTGGAGATTAAACACAGGCGTGTTTTACCTCTGAGCTACACCCCCGGCACTTTTCATTGTTGTTTTAGAATAAGGTCTTGCTAGGTTGCTGTGGCTGATCTCGAACTTGTGATTCTCCTGGTTCAGCCTACCAAGTACTGGAATTATTGTGTACCACAACAACTAGTAGTAACATTCTTTAGGTATAGGATAACAGATGGAATTACATTGAACTGTCCAATGGATATATGTTTGAATATGTCATCCTGGACCAAATACTTCAACACACAAGAAACTGTAGCATGAGGAAAGGGATATATTACACAGATGTCTCCAGAGGGCTCTTGCTGATAGGTTCTTACATCACATATGCTATGGTTTGGATTTAGAATATTCCTCTTGACCTCACAGAGATAAGGCGACCATGTTGGAGGCAGTGCTTGGTTGCTGAGGAGGGGTTCCTGGAGTGTGGCTTTGGGGATTATATATGGTCTCTCTCTCTCTCTCTTTCTCTCTCTCTCTCTCTCTCTCTCTCTCTCTCTCTCTCTCTCTCATCTCTTTCTCTTTCTCTCTTTCTTTTAGTATCCATGATGTGAGAGCAGAGCCCTTGTGCATTCTCTCTCTCTGTGCAACATTAATGCAATTGTGACCAATTCTATGTAGTCATGCCCTAAGCCCTACAGATTTTACCTACCCTAACATAGACTGAAATCTCCAAAAGTATGAGCAAATAAATCTTTCTTCCTCCAAGTTATGGTCATCAGGTGTTTTCTACTACAGCAATGAGAACACTAACTGAAACAACCACCTCTGTGTGCATGAGCAGAAAGGCAGGGACCTAACCTTAACCAGTGCTCAACCAGAACTAAAGGTGAGGAATTATCCTATGGTACCCACATAGCTGGCTGGGTCAATGTTCAGGTTCATTATCAGTGGTCAGAATGGCAAGGTGGCAAGGCTCCTTGACAGAAGATGCTTCCAGTTTTCAGTGTCAGATGCTGACAATTATAGTCTCAGGCTATAAGAGACTCAAGTTGGTTGTCAAGGGATTATAGCTGGGGGGCAGGCATTGCACCTGTGAATTGCCTATCAGGCCTGAGTGTTGCATCTTGTGCCTGGTAACTATCTATTACCCCTGATACCCTGGGTGTGTCTTGCTGCACTTGTGTGTTCTAGGAAAGCTTGCACCCTGCACATCATGTGTGAGCCATACCCACATGTGCTTTACAAGTTTAATACCTCTTTGTAATGGAGCCCTTTTTAAAAATATGTGCTCCATACAAAAATTATAAGTTTTCCAAGTTAGGTTGAAGCCACTTGCTCTTTTTTTCTACTAGGAAAC
>PVLC010001200.1:0-90000 GCA_004027655.1 Graphiurus murinus | reverse complement strand
TTTCACCTATAATAAAATGAAATAGTTACAGTATTAAGCTCAAAAGCTTTTCGTGATAATTAAATGTTATTATCTATGAAGCCCATAAAAATTACCTTAGATGGTCACTATATAAATGCTCAATAAATTTCAGCTGTTATTATTGTCATAGTTTTTATGTCATGGCATAACTTTCATTGTATTCAACAATAATAACTGATGATATTTAAGTGTTTACTTTTTTTCTTCCATGTATACCTGGTATGGTAATGAAAGGATAGTTTTAATGTCTCTTTCTTAGGGAAGAAAGTACAATACTCTAACAAATGTCTTTTATATGTAATAATTATCTTAAATAACTATAAGTATTCCATGTAATAAAAAGACAACAAGCTAGGAGTAATAAATCAATCAAGCCAGCTTCTTTTCTTTCTCATAATCCTCATGAGAAGCTTAGGTCAGTACAATCAGTTTCAACTTGCCTAGTTTGAATTTCTGCAGCATTATAGGAAAACCTGAGTGTGGCCTTCTAACATCTCAACTTGAACTATTTACTGCTGAAATTCTGTGAAAATTATCCTTTAAAATAACCTTTAAGTATTGATATCACCTGGATTGTACATCCAGGTTGCATATGTAATTTTTTATTATGACACTGGCACCATCTTACTATTTTTCCACATTTTTTAAAATACCATGCTTCATATACATACAAGTTCATAACAAATAAGGAAGTGATTACTGGACTACAGAAAAGAGCTATCCTCATTATATAAAATGGAAGTGAACTGGGAAGTTCAGGCCTATTTGTGTCCTATCACAATGCATTTGTGGTATTGTCTGTACTTATAATTCTCTAATTTTCACTTTATATTTTTTGCATGTATGTAGTACTGGTACTGGACATTGCACCCAGGAGCACCCTACCATCGAGTACACGCTAAACCCTGCTTATTTATTTATTTATTTATTTATTTATTTATAGACAGGCTGTCTCTGAATTGCCAAGGCAGCCTCAATCTTGTAATATTCTTGTCTCAGTCTCCCAGTTACTTGAGATTAGAGATGTGTGCAACCACATCAGACTTCTAATTTTCTAATTTATTTATCATTGCTAAACTATACTACAGAACAGATAAATCAAATCTGTATGGCTAGGAAATTTTCATAGGAGAAAGAGTAGTTCATTTCTGCTAAAATGCCAGAAGGGGCGACTTATTCCTACATTCCAGTGTTACATAATCTCACTTTGGAAAGGTTTTCTAATCCAAAGCTTTAATTGTGTGACACTCACTGTTCATACCTTAGTCCTGGCACTGTACTCCAATTGACTCATCCTCGCTGTTGCCAAAATGACTTAACAAAAATTACAGATTACAATGATTTCATATCCAGAAATTCATGTATCTTCTTTAATGTTGCCTGTCAAGCACAATTCCCAGTTTTATTTTCTCTGTAAAGAATTTTGCCGGGTGTCTTGGTCAATATTCTCATTGATGTAATACAAAAAATAAAATAAAAATAATAAACCCTGACCACATAATTTAGAAGAAGTAAGATTTATTTACTCACAGTTTTCTTGGAAATTTTGGGTTCAGTTCATTTGAACCTGGTGTCTGTTGATCTCAGGCCCGACACTGGGAAGCAGAGAGGGTGAGAGAGCAAAGGCTCTGAGCTCACATCATGGAAAATGGAAGCAAGCAATGGGATTCAAAGACAAACTCAGAGTCCCTAAGGCCAGACCCCCAGGGACCCGCCTTCTCCAGCCACATCCCACTTGCAATGGATTTGCACACTGATGAGTTGAAAACTCTCAATACCTAATTATATCAACTCTGAACATTAATGCATGAGCTCTTCAGGGGATATTCTATATCTAAGCACAACACAGGGCATGATGACACACTCCTGTAATCCCAATGCTCTCTCTAGCATTGGGAGGCTAAGATAGGAGATTTGCGGTTTCGAGGCCAGCCTCCACAACTTAGTGAAACCCTCAGCAACTTAGAAAGTTCTTGTTTCAAAATAAAAACTAAAAAGTGCTGAGGATGTAGCTCAGAGGTAGAATGCCCCTGAGCCCCAGAGTTCAATCCCCAGTACCAAAACAAAACTAAAGAGCAAATAAAGAAAAAAAACTTACAGTAAAAAATTTGCCCTAGATAAGCTAAAATTTATGCTACCTAAAAGGCAAGTGAAAGTCATGTGTTTATTATAATAACAATCAAGTCTGTACCTTAAATCTTATTATACTTCTTAGTACAGCTTATAATTATGAAAGTTACACCCTGTTGTGTTTTATTGATTAATATTTTGGCCTATACCCATATAGACACATTCATTTTATAATTTTCATACCAAAGCAAATTCATCTGGATAAGAAATGTAATATGATATCCTAAACTTGTCAGTTCAAGCACATGTATAGTGTTCGGCGGTAGTATGGTCAGTTTAAATCTAAACTCCAAAAGATTTAGTAAGAACAATATGTATTTAGTAAAAAAATATTATACATTATTTGTTTATTGTTTTGGGTGAGATTTAGTCTCTTGAATTTTTTTAAGCACTGGCTAATGCAATAAGACGTGAGCAGCTTCCCTCCCTGGAAAGAACATCTTCTCCTTTTTCTTCTTTGGTTTACACCTGTAGAGAGATAAAAAGACCAATACAAATCTAAAAGAAACTAGTCAAGGGTGAATTAAGCCTTCTACAGCAGTCTTTATTTCCTATAGTTTAAAAAAATCTGTAGATTCCTCAAATTATTTCTCTTTTCACCATAAGTTTCATTCATATTTAGGAATTAAATAGGCATTGTGTCAATAAATCATATCATTTTGCTAAAGACAGCATCTCTCCCCTAAAAATATGTGGCGTACATAGGCAGCTTGTGGACGTTAATAGAAAAATAGGTTGCGGTTTTGTTTCCAAATATCAAAATTTTTATATGATGAAAAGAAATCAAAATATAATTTAGAATTATACAATACCATGGGATAATCATTCATGATATTCTTTTAATACATACACACACACACACACACACACACACACACTCACAGACCTGGTCATAAACTACATAAACTATCTAGAATCTGGATATATTCCTTATGATTCCAGGACTTTTGAGGTAGTCCCTGGATTTTAATAGGGCAGATAAAGAAAGCTGTGTGATTAGTTCCACTGCTCAGCACTAATTCAGATTTTCTGTACTGATTTCACTGATCTTTTCACCTGTGTTAATAAAACTACTCTGTATTATCTGTTTAAATGACATTTAATAATCTCTTTTATAATAATATTATGAGAGGTAATCATATTTGTCCACATTTCAAAATTTGAATTTTTTAGTAAAATTCCCATGAGAGCTTTTACCTTCCAAAGCAAATAATTATATAGTTATTTCTGTTTCTCCAAGTAATGTCAGGAATCATATACTTAAAGTAGGTATGAAAGTATGATATAACCATAACATCAAAAGAGAGATGTGGTGGTTGAAGAGATAAATGGAGAGCTGTAATCTAAAGCTTGCTATTATTTCCCTTAGGCGGGAGGTGCGAGAAAGCTACAAATAAGGTAGATGTTCTTACTATTGACTTCAGGCAATGTTAAGAGCTGGCAATACAGCATCACTAATCATTTTTAAGTCTATACTTCAGATATTTTCAATCACTAATATACATATTTCTTGAAGTGATGCAGCCAACACTGAGCATACAAACAAGAGAATAATATTCCTTTCTATAGTTATAAATTCACACCTATCCTAAACATAGACTGCCAAAATTTTTCTATCACTCAATTATTCATTTTCTCAGGCTTCTGAGGTGCTCAGTCTTTTGACAGGCACAAAAGTATGTTTTGTTTCCTCTGAGAATTTTCAGAATCTGTCTACTGATAAATATCCAGCATGATTAGAGCTATTTTATGAGTTCTATCTTCATTCTTTTACTTAATTTTTATATGAAAATAACTTTCTTGCAAAATATATGAGTGCATCAAAAGTTCAAGCTGAAACCTGGGCATTAAATTTTTCCTCTTTAATAGGAAATCTTATGTTCTATCCTTTATAGATGACTTTCTCCCATCAAAGTTGCACAAACACTGTATGAAAATTGTTATATCAAAAGCAATGGAGATTTATAACAAACAAATTAAACAGAATGATGGAACATCCTTAAGCTAGATCATGAATGGGAAGAAACAGAATGTAGCAGAATGAATAAATGAAGTGGTTGCATGAATTTTGTACTAATTTAGCTGAATTACTCTTTGTGCTTAACTGTCTGGATGGTAACAGTTATGCCTAGCTCAAAGTGTGTGATAAGGTTCAAATGAGTTAATATGTGTTTAAAAACAATAGCTGGCATATGGAACAAAGCTATTAAGATAAAAAAAAAAAACCCTCTTCCCTTATTAAAAGAAATTCAGTAATCTTTCCCCAGTAATTTATCTTTTTTCTAAAATAAACATTAGTACAATCAAATATGATATGCATTTAAAAAATATGTACACTAAAAAAGGTTGCCCTGTACCTGAAAATATTACTTATTTTTTATTGGTGCATTATAATCATACTTCTTATTGAGGAACAATCTGGTAGAGGCATACATGCATACATTACTCATTTAGCCCTTCCTCAATTCCCATACTTATCTAATTTTTAATCATTAGTATTAGTGGAAAAATTTATATGCTTACTGAATGTTATTATTAGTAGTAATCTCAGTTGTGCCACTCAAGAGAAGACATTTATTTCCAACCTGAAAAAAAATAATGGGTTATATGACATGTGCATTAAATTTATAAAAAATGGAATGCAGTCTAAGATAAAAGAATTCTTACTTTTCATGAAATTAAAAGCAAGTAGGTTATAAGTTAATAAGCAAAAATTGTAGAATAAAATACATCAAAATGCTTTTTACAGAATTAGAGGAGCATTGCAAGTATAAAAACAAATTAATATTTCAAAGGAAGGACTAGTAAACTAGGCATATGTGTCAGAGTCCAAATCCCTGAAAGAAAGCCCAAATAAAACAATTTGGGAAGATGCCTGTGTGAAGCCAAGATTGCCAGGTAAACCCTTGAGGTTTATTGTGCCAGAAATGTGTAACAACCTTGAGGAAAGGCTGCAAGATGCAAGACATGAAGTCAGGCTAGAAGAGTTAGTATGCTGTCCATTGCAACCAACCAGGCCATGGGGTAGACCTGCCAAGGCCCCTTAGATATCACATCTCACCACCATGTGTCTCAGATACTAGAAGTAGAGCTTCAGGATAGAATGCTTTCCCTCCTAGATTTTGATGCTGATTTGGTATCTTATTTCTATGGCCTGGCCCCATTTCTCTCTTTTTCAATGAAAATGTTTAATCTGCAATTTTACATTGGATGTATGTAACTTGCTTTTTTGTTTTTACCAGAACATGCAGCTAACAATTTACCTTGAGTCATAGACGAGGCTTTGAACTTTGAACTTTTGAATGATGCTGTAACTGTTAAGACTATGAAAACTCTAGGAAATGGACTAAGTGCATTTTGCATTTTGAGGTGGTGATGAAGTCTAGAGGGCTAGGAGTGAATTGTAAAGGTTTGGATTTAGATTATCCCCCTAGTCCTCGTGAAAATAAAGCAGCAATGTTGGAAGTAGGGATGGTTTTTAAGGAGGGGTTCCTGGGGTTATGGCCCTGGGGATTATATAAGATTCTTTCCTCCCCTTGCTGGCTTTTTACTTTCTACTTCCAGCCTCTGTGATATAAAAGTAGAGGCTTACACATTTCTCTCTGCTTCTTGTCACTGTGGTTTGAAAGTGGAGCCGTGTGCTCTCCCTCTATCTGTTTTCAGCTGGCATGCCCTCAGTTCGGTAGAACCCACCCTCATAAGTACTTAAGCCTTAAAATCTCCAAGACCCATGAAATAAATCAAATAAATCTTCCTTCCTTAAAGTTTGAGGTTAGTATTTTTGTATTACAAAAGTGAGAATGTTGATACTACCTAAGAATTAATATTTTCTCCTTTTTATTTTGCTATTTTTTGACTTTGGGGATGGAACTCAAGACCATTCTAACTTTGAGGGAAACTCTCAGCCCCTTTTTAATTTTTAACTTTCAAGCAGGTCTTCACAAAATTGTTGAAGGCATCACTAAATTGCTGAGATTGGCCTTGAAATAGCAATCTTCCTCTCAGCCTCCCAAGTACTGGTATTACAGGCATGCACCATCACATCCAGCTTCTTCATATTCTTATTGGTAGCTCTATGCACCATCAGCTTTTTCCTGGATTCCTGAAAAAACATAAAATGTTTTCCTTGCTCTGCCTTATTCTCTTACCTCCCTATGGTTTATTTGCAATGTGGAATGAGATTAGCTGTATTTTTTATATAGGGTTCCAGAAAAATGGTGCATATCACACCAGTGTGGTCATGTAGGGGCATGTTGGACTTTTCCGATCATGCTCACATAACTAAGTGCACTTTTGCAGCTGTACAGTATGAGCAAGGCCATATTCTTACCACCAGCCTGTACTTTCTTTGAATCCCATACTTGGTAAAACTTTCAGCTATCCCCGTGATTGACTTCCTCACCTTCCTAGAATATTTACTCATTTAGCCAACCCATGGCCATCTTATTTACGGTCAAATTTTCTCTTCTTTCCACCTAGGCATTATTCTTTCTTAATTTTGCTTTTATTTTCACATTATTTATCACCTTCTAAAACACTATATAGTTTACTAGTTTTTATCCTCTGCTACAATTTGTGATAAAAAGGGGTATATTTTTGTCTTTTGCTGAAGATTCTAAGCATCTATACTCTTATCAAAGCATAATTAGTGCTCAACAAATAGTAGGTTAATGAATGATAAGTATAAATTTCTTCAAATTTTCAAATTTTCAAATTTTCTGTGAAGAAAGGCAAAACATCCATATATATATACATAACTGCTGATTAAAATTATACTACCCCAATGTTTTTCTTAATAGAAATATATTTTTACAATTTTCAGAGTTATCCCAGCAGGATATACTCTTCCAGGTAGAATTTAAGCTTTGGATATATTGTTTGTCATTGCCTAAGCAAATTTAAGATCCCAAGGAAAAGAGATTTTTATTTAAAAAAAATAGTGTTGTAACTGAATAGAAATACTTACTTTTTATTCTTATTGAAGATAAAAAATATGGGCCTACATGTGGAATTTATAGTCAATGTATTTTCAATATTTGCTGAACACTTTTTTGTTCCTCTTAAAAAATTAGCAAATTTTATGGTACAGTTTTTATAGTTTAAACAATCTTTTCTCAATATTGATTATGTGATTATGTCATAACATTATATCTGCTTCAACCACAGAGATTCTGGCACTAGCTTGGGAAATTGCAAAAAGTATTGCTATTTAGTTTGGAAGAAAGTAACAAAGTGATTTGACTAAGATATTAAATATTAGGAAAAATAAATATGAATATATATACATATATATCACCATTCTATAAGTTTGGACAATAAAAGAGCTAAATATATAGCAGTGTAGATCTTACATTAAACATTCTTTGATAAAGTAAAAGTTAATTAATGGACTTCAGGATTTTTCTTTTCTAAATATTTTTATTTGTGTATTATAGTCTCATATCATAATGTAGTTCCTAGTGATGCTAACATACATGCACATGGCACTTGGTGGGTTTTCCCTGGGATCTCTCCTCACTCACCCCTCCCCCATATAGGGTACTGAGATTGACATTGGTATTCTCACATATGTACATACTATCAATGGAAGTGATTCCTTCATTGATTCTCCCTCTCCCCATCCCCTTTCTCTAGACCACCTGCTTTTCTCCACTGGAGTTTCTCCTTCATTATCTGAAGTCTTTCTGGTATCCTGATTATTCTCTAGTTTCCACATATTAGAGAAAATATATGGCACTTCATTTTCTGTGACTGGCTAATCTCAATATAATATTGTCCAGGTTCATCCATTTTCCCGAAAACGATATTATGATGTTTTTATTTATTGCTGAGTATAATTCCATTGTGTGTATATCCCCAAACTTTTTGGTCAATAAGTTCATCTGTTGAGGAATACCTAGGTTGGTTCCATAATTTGGCTATTGTGAACTGTGTTGCTATAAACATGGATATGCATATATTTCTATAATATTCTTACTTCAGTCACTTTGGAAAGATATCCAGGAGTGGTATAGTTGTCTATTTAGTTCAAGTGCCCATTTCTTGATTGAATTATTTTTGAAGTGTTAAGTCTTTTAAGTGCTTTGTATATTCTAGATATTAGTCCTCTATCAGAGGAATAGCTGGTAAAGATTTTCTCCCTCTCTGTAGGCTCTTTTGACTCTTGATAGTTTCCTTTGATGAATAGAAACTTTTTTAGTTTAATACTATCTCAGTTATTAATTAATCTTTGTTTTAATTTCCTGAGCTTTGAGAGTCTTCTTGAGGAATTTTCTACCTGTCCCTATATTATGGAGTATATTTGCTCATTTTTAATAAGAATTTTAAACCTCAGATTCAAAAGATGTAAGCAGATTTTGAAAAAAAATGTAAGTTTATATATAAAATTATATAATCTTGTAAAGTAATAAGCTTGTACTGTATTATTTTACTATCATATTTATCTCAGAACTAGATTAAGATAATATTATTATGATAATAATTCTCAGTTAATTATTAAGTGTCTGAAAAACAGTAAAAAATGATTCAGTGTTTTATTACACAAAGCCATTGTGTGTTGAAGTGAGAATATTTTTATTAAAATTTGATTAAAAAGGATACCTTTATAGAAATAACCTCATAGAAAATAGAATAAAATTCAATGTAGAAAAGGAGACAAATAGATCGTTAGAATAGAACCTAAAAATAGACACATGCAATCAATTGATCTTTGACAAGAAAGCAAAGGCAATTAAATGAAGAGAGGACAGTCTTTTCAATAAGCAATGCTCGAAGAACTGAAAATCTGCACACAAAAAAATGAATCTAGACACGAAACTTACAAACTTCAAAATAACTAATTAAAATGTAAAGGGTAAGACCCAGAAACTACTAGAAAAAATATATATACAAGAAAATCAACTGTACCAGCAAAATTTATTAAAGGACTATTTGGTAAGCTGGAACTTTATTAAAATTAAAATTTTCAGGTGAGTCCAGTGGTGCATGCCTGTAATCCCAGTAACAGGGAGACTGAGGCAGGTACATTGCAGTTTCAATGCCAATTTCAGCAACTTAATGAAACTCTGTTTCAAAATAAAAAAAATAAAATAGGATTGGAGGTGGAACTAGAACACTACTGACTTCAATACCAGTACCAACAACAAAAAAAAAAAAAGGAAAGAAAGAAGAGAAAAATAATTGGAATGTATTTCTTACAATACTACAAGTTTTACAAGGAAAACACTGACCTTTAATCCCAGTGTCTTGAAGGATATTTTTACGGCAGACAGCACAAAAAGAGTTAACATTTTTCTCTTTAGCAAAAGGCAGGTTTGATTATAGCCTTAGAACATAAAAACAGTGTTTTTTGAGTGAAAGTCAGGTATATTTATTGCCCATTATAAAGAATTCAAGATCCTTGAGTTCATGGGTTCACTCCTATAATTGTCTTTCTAACTGAGTACTCAGATGTTGTCTAGCCATTTTTTTTTTTGCATTTTCCTGTGACATTTGAGGTTTACAGGCCAGTGTGAGAAAATTCTCCCATTCTGTTCTATTATTATTATTGTGAACACTAATTCATCCTTCCCTGTGAACCAGGAGTTTCACGGCTTCTGGCAGCATACAAAAAATTCTGGCATCCTGACTGTAGCTTGTGAGTAAAGCAAATATCTAATCTTTCTCAGTTCTTCACAGAAGGAAATCATGATCTGAACAGTAATTGTGAGCTGGTGCTCTGGCAGGCCAGCTAAATACTGTAGTTAGATAAATCCTTCAGCACTTAGAAATTGGAGTTATAATGTCTTCATCTAGTTCAGAGTCTGCCTGAATTTACATTCAAAGATACATTAAAAAAAAGAGAGCGAAATTATACTCTGTTTTTTGGCTGAGGGAATTTTGTTTCTTTTCAGAACTGTGAATTTGGGAAAATGTTTCCACTATGAGAAACTCCAAACCTATACCAGGAATGAACGTGTAGGTAGATTTTCACTGTCCACATGGTGTTAGAATCTAGGAGATAAAATTTCAGCATAAATATAGATAAAAGTCCTGGAGTAAAATAATGGCAAAACCATTCACTAGAGATCACTCTTCAATTTGGGAATATACTGGAAGCTCATGAAATATAATTTCCCATTGAGGAAAAATTCAACAATAAGAATGTAAAACTGCACAAAAAAGGCAGAGATAGCAGACTAACCAAAGAAGAATGTTATAATCCAAATACTATTATAAAATGATATAAAATAAATATGTTTAAAATTATTATAAGTATTAAATAAGTAAAAAACAAATTGGACAAATGGACACAAATAAAACAACATATACACTCACATGCTGTATTAAAAGGGAATTAAATTCATAACAATAATTGATATAAAACAGCAATATGTAGGTAATTAGAATAATATGTGCATAAGACAGAAATCAACAAAATAAAAATTTAATAAAACTGCAGAAAACTATATAGTAAAAATCAAAAGAAGTTTAAGAAGCAGGGTAAAGTAAAAAGGCCAGTTTATTCTAATAGTATATTGGTTTACTCAGTAATTTTTCACACATTCCTACACATAAGTGTGAGTGCATATATATGTCTACAATCCCAGTTCTTTTTTTTTTTTTTTTTTTTTTTCGGTACTGGGGATTGAACTCAGGGGCATTCTACCTCCAAGCTATACCCTCCAGCCCTATTTTTTTTTTATTATTCTTTATTTTGAAACGGGTCTCACTAAGTTTCGGAGTGCCTCACTAGGTTGCTGAGGCTGGCCGCGAACCCGGATCCTCCTGTCTCAGCCTCCCAAATGCTGGGTTTACAAGAGTGCACCACCACGCCCGGCTTATAATCCCAGTTCTTACACAAATTCTTAGAGTTTAAATGCATATTATTTTCTTTAAATATTAACAAAAACATGAGGGGAAAAGATTATGTTATAGTTTAAGAGATTGTTTCCATTATCTAGATTTGAAGGTAAACTCCAATTCTCTAGGTAAAACACCTTGAAAAAATACTATGACAAATTTTATTTTGTGTTCATATCATATGCCATTGAAATAATAAGATGTTTTATTTATTTCTTGAGTGGCAATCATGGAATTTGTGGTCAAATGAACATAGGAGGGCAATGATTCAAAGTAGTCTAACTCAAGAAGGCAATTGCAGAACTGGCAGGAAGTTGCTAATCATCAAGCAGAATAGGCAAGAAAAGTTAGAAATGGGAACCTAATAGCAAGTTTATAATGGTAAGCCTTGATGGTGGGACATGAGAGTTCCATGTGGGTAAAGCAGGACAGAAAGGATGCACTTGACTGAGTTTGAGATTTGTAATCACAGTTTTCAAAAAGGTTTTCCCTAATAGGACCTTTCAACATCCTAGTATATTGAGGAATACTGGTGTCAGATAAGCTGCATATTGAATTGTAGTAACTTATTATTTAATATAAAAATGAAAAGATCAAGCATAATTTTAGAGAAAAGTTTATCATGAACAATTTACATATAGTCTAAGAGATGTGTCAAATAAAGTATTTATGCTAATATAGCTTCTCTTTGCCCAAGAAAAAAGAGTGAAATACAAATATTATGAAAAAATGAATGCAATATCAATAATAAAATGATTAAAATATGTGTTTGATACAGTAAATATATACATAGGAACAAAGAAAGGAGAATATTACTTATATATTATCAGAAGTGTTTGTATTAAGTTATCCTCATTAAGACTTAAGAGTATTCTGTAATTCTGGTCATACTAAGTATCAAAGTGAAGCAATACATATGTGACTAAGCAGAGAAACATGGTTTATTTACTGTTTAGAAAAGTTGATCAATAGACCTATACATTTTCTTAATTTTTAATTAATGTAAAATAACATGTCAATTATGTTTTCAATTTTTGTAAATTAGTAAGAATTTATTTACATCTGATTTCAAGTTTTATGTGCTCCTATCAAAATAAGTCATGCTCTAATCCATCTAAGCATTAACTGTGCATCTTTCCTTCCAGACTTATAACAGTTATAGTACTAAGTCATGAAAACATCTACTTAAGGAACATATATTTCAATAGCAGCAGCTTGTATATGAAAGAATGAAGTATCTGAAAGTTTGAGTTATTTTTCCAAGGTCATCTATCTAGTTAGAAACTGATTCAGTTACCTTCAAAAATCACTGGAGTTGAAACAGTTTTTTATTCACAGCCTCAAGGAAATGTAATATTTATACCAGTGAGGATAAAATTAGGATACCCTTGCTCTATCATATGCTTTAAAAATTTAATCTTTCTGCTTTTTTATAAATCTTTAAAGTATTTTAAAAATTGCTTCATAAATTGCTCTTGAATAAAAAGGAATATTTAAGACAGCCTTTGTTAATTCCAAAAGAAAAGATCATCATATCTAATAGTACCACTAAAATGGAAATCCTATAAGATAAATGGGAACTGGAGGCTCATCTACTATTTCTTCTCAGCATGAAGAATAAATCTTATTTAATTCTGTTTTTATCTTTTTATTTATCAGTTTGTGTTTGGTGCTCATTATAAAGTAACTTCTATGTGTCGTCTTTTTTATCAAACCTCTTTTTTTTTTATTATTCATGCATTGTAAGCATACATCTTTGTTAGGTACAAATTGATGATGACATATGTGCCCACATTTCTCATTTGACCCCTTCCCCAAATTCCCAACCCACTCCCTCGCCCTCCTTCCCTCTCAAGTTCAGTTTAGTGAGTAACCTTGATGTACATTAGGGTGCCCCCTCCATCCATCTCCTTCGGTTAAATCAACTTCTTTGTTTATCAAGGGTCTCTCCTTCTCCATCTGGAGACCCTCTTATGCCCCATCTTCTCCCTAGCATCCACATATTAGGGAGAACATAAGCTTCTTTACTCTTTGTGACTGGTTAATCTCACTTAACATAATGTTTTCCAGTTGCATCCAATTTTATATAACCTAAATGTGCCACATAACATTCTTTAGCACAAAACACATGGGTGAAAATTTATATCAGAAATTTTTCACTACATTGAATTTGGTTTGTTTTCAGATTTACTCTTATTTATATCTATTGTTATGGTGAAATTCACTTAAGTTCATAAATTGATTTTAATTTTACCAAAATTACAAATATGATGTCAAATATTCAGATAAAAGTGAAAACTATAATATATTTACGTGTCTGATTACAAACCTAGCTTGATAAGGTGACTGGTTGGCTTTGACATTATCCCCAAAATTATTCTAACACACAAGATATAGAAACATTTTTCTCATCTGTTCATAAAGAGATATTATTGTAGCTGTTAGATGAATAGACTCTGATATGATTTGAAGGTAGTTAAAAGTGGTGAAAATTCATCTCCTAAATGGGAATATTACTATTTTTATGCAGCGATAAAGTGGCAATGTATATATAAATATACAAACAAACATACATACATACATGTCTGGTCTCTAGTAGCCAATTATTTCATGTTTATTTACCTTTTTTTTTAACTTCATCTGTCAGTTTCTACTTACTGAAATAATTCTCTTAATTGACTTTGGTCTTCCTAGTAGAGTGACTCACATCTTCTAACTACTCTCAATACCTGACCTACAGCTCTTTGTAGTATTTTTTCTTTAGTATTAAACTTAGTTAAGTCTGGATACTTCTGAGAGTCATTGATTCTGGAATGCTGCAGCTGGTGCAGAATTTACTCTCATATTATAAATGTACTCATATTTGTTTAATGAGTAAAAATAATGTAATATTGCAAACAAGTTAGTCTACTGAAAAGTTTGCTGTGCTATGTCTACATAATGTTATACATATAATTAGCTAAATATTTGGTTTAGTTTTTTTTCTGAATATGTAATTAGATTACATGCTTTTGTGTTGTCAAAGAATTGTCATTCTTTCAAACAAATTTATTGACTACTATGGTCTGTATGTGTCCCCCAAAAACATAAGAAGTCAATCTTCAATGAACAATTTTCAGAGGGCTCTGTCCTTATAAATGAGTTAGTGCTGATATAGTGGAAGTGAGTTTATTTTCACAAGAGTGGATTCCTTATAAAAGGATGATCTTTGCCCCTGTCTGCCTCTCTCATTCTCTCTTTCTTTTACCTCCACTATGAAATACATAGCAAGAAAGGCCTTGCTAGGTGTCACCTCATCAAACTTGGACCTCCTACCTTCCAGAAACATGAGCCAATTATTTTTTGCTACTTACAAATTACATAGTTTGAGATATTCTACTATAGCAGCACAAAATGAACTAAGACTTTAATAATTTAGGTATGGCTACTGTGCACAGAAGCACATACCTATAATTCCAGCTACTCAGGAAGCTGAGGCATGCAAGTTTGTGGCTAGCCTGAGCAGCTTAGAGAGACACTGCCTCAGAAGTAGCAAAGGCTTGGTGACACAGCTCAGTGGTAGAGTGTCCCTGTGTTTAATCTTCGGTACCCCCCCAAAAAAAATTCAGGTATGTTTAAATTGAATCCATCCTTCAAGTTTTCATCTAAGTTATCAAGATAGATTGTGAAATTTGCTTACTTTGCATAATATTTTACTTCTTTCTATTGTAATTTATTTCAGTGTAAAAATTAAATTTAAAACAATAGCCAGTATTATGATAATAAGTTAAAATTCAATTGTAAGCTTATTCTGGGAATAATTTCTAATATGATATATGTATCATAAGAATACACATATATACTTATAAGATGCTAAAGAGAAAACTATCCTTTGGATCAAGTATAATAATAACTGGAACCATATGTTTTGATATTTATAAGAAAAAAATCCTTTAATTTACATTAAAAAATAAATTCTCAAGCTGGACATTATGGAAACACCTGTGATTCCAGTAGTTGGGAGGTTGAGACAGGAGGATCACATGTTTGCAGCCAGTTTCAGCAACTTAGTAAGACCCTGTTTCAAAAATAAATTAAAATTAAATAAATTTGGGGGTGTAGCTCAGAAGAAGAAAGCCCCTGGGTTTAATCTCCAGTAACTACAAAAGTAAATTCTATAATTTTCCCTTGCTTCCTGCACCTGTGTGTCAACTTCTCTTTCTATGTTTGGAAAATTCTCTGATATTACTTCTTTGAAAAGGTTGTTTATTCCATTAGTTTCAACTTCTAATCCCTCTTCTATGCCTATTATTCTTAGGTTAGCTCTTTTAAAATTGGCCCAGATCTCATCGATGTCGAATTCATACTGTCAAATTTTTTTTCTAGATTATGTATAATGGATTCATTTTTGGAATGGTCATCTTCTAGGAGTGATATTCTGTTTTCCATGTGGCCTAATCTATTATTTATGGTTTGCATTGATGCCTTCACTTCTATTATTGCATCATTCACATCCTTCACTTCCCTCAAGGCTTCTCTAAGATTCCTGCTCAGGGTATCAGCTTCTTTGTTTATTTGTTCCTTTATTTCTTTCCAGCTCTCTCTGCATTCTTTCTGGAAGTTTTGTATCGTTTCTATTATTAAATATCTGAATTGATCTTCTGGTAAGCTCTACCATTAGTGTTGTTGAGTTCTGTTATTGTGGGGTTGTGTTGACTCATTGTTTCTTTGGTATTTCTCCTTCCCATGGTTTCCCTGTTCTTAAATTTATAACTTTGCTGCTCTTGCATGCTTTCTCTGAATTTATAGGTTTCTTATTTTTATTTTCTCTCTGTGAATGGTATCTTGTACTGAGTTGCATTTACTCTGGTGCTTCTTCTGCCTGCTCTATTGGTGTCTTTGGTGGTTTCAGGTGTTGACTTCTAGGGTCTAGCAAAAGTTAACAAAGCAACCAATCCTCCGAACAAACATACATAAATGGAAGCAATGCAAAGTGAAAACAGAGTAAAAACGAAACAAAACAAAACAAAAAATCCAGAAAACAAAAAAATAACAGCAAGAAACAAAATAAAAATCCCTGCAAGTTTGTAAGAACAGACCTGATTTGGCCTCTACAGATCTTTTGGGTAGATCCCTGCTGCTATGGGTGGTAGACAAAATGGCAACTGCTACTGCCAAGCACGCACCCGCTTCCCCGTTCTCCCTGTTTTGATTCCGACCAACTGCCCCTGTTGCTTTACTCACACTTTTCTGCTGCTTTCTTCTCTTTCCTTCCATCAAGAAGCTGCTCCTTTTGCAGTTTTGATTCAAGCTCTGCAGTGCAGTTATCTCTGCTCTGGCTCTGTAGGGAGAGGTGAGCTGGGATGGCCCCGCGGGCTTAAGCCAGTCTCTGTCGAAGGTGCCTCGATATGCCGCCTGGCTAGGATGAGGAGTTCAGGAGTCGCTCACTCCACCTTTGGTGGCTGGGAATGCAGAAGATTGTTATATATTTCTTTGTTATAGACCCCACGCTAGGGGTCAGTTCAATGGTGGCCGCCACTCAGCAGCATGGCACTGCGGCTGTGGAGATGGACTTCTTTGCTCTCCCTGGTCGGCCTTCCGGATTCTGATCAGCTGTATTTCAGTTTTCATAGCGTTTTTCACCTTTTTGTTGCTTTTTTTCTTCTGTCAAAAAGCTGCTTCTATGGCTGATTTGAATCGAGTTCATAGCGCCTCTTGAGATATGTCTCACTCTGACGCCATCTTCCCAGAAGTCTCTTCACTTGCTATATCAGAATTTTTCACTTGATTCTTGTTATATCTGAAGTAACAGGGAAAGATTCATTTTTATTTTATTTTAATTTTAGGTCATTGATATTTTAAAATATAATTAAGATACTAAACTGAAAAAATACAATTCCTTATTCTAAATTCTTGATGTCAAATTATTTAGGTTACAATGTAAGAAAATATGAGGAAGCATTAGACCTGGTCTCAGCATCTATTTATTCTAATGTATAATTCAGTATCTGTTTGCTTTGATGATGGAAGATACCTTTATTCAGTTATACCAGATTCTGCACTTATCTGTGTTACATGTCATCTGTTACTACTTGGCAGTGTGAATGTACACTTTAATAGTGCTTGCAGAAATCTGAGAGAATGTAAACAAAAGATTATTTGGGGTGAATTTATTATCAAATTATATTTACTATAGCAATCTTATTTTAGGTGATCTAAATTTAAGTGCCAATGTGATAGTGGTGTGACTCTGGTAGAGTGTTTTTCTAGCCTGCATAAGGCACTGTGTTCTATCCCAAGCATTTCAAAATTTAATGAATGAATAAAAAAGTAGATAAGTGAATCAATAAATACTAGGATGAATAGGATATCAAAAATCATGAATATGCCTTTCACCATTATTCTTCAAGCACAAAATATATATGTTATTCAGGAATAGATAAGCAAGTAATTTTTAAGAGACTGATATAAAAAATGTTGAGGGGATAAGTTCACTCCTTTCACCTTTTCCATGCAACATTCATCTCTTACAGAAGATACAGCAAGAAGGTGCCATTGTGGAAGCAGATAAATTAACAATCATTAAGTATGGGATGTCAATTTCTAATGACTCTGATATTAATACCCAGTACACATTTGATTTATTATACAAAAACCTCACGAACCTGTGACACTTGATTTCTCTATAATGCATATAATAAAAGCTATACTAAATTTTTTACATTTATATATCAAAGTTGCATAATATTATAGTGAAATGATCAATTATTTGGATTATCAGTTATTTTAAATGTATTTTTCTACATTTTTCAAATTTTATAATAAGCATATACCTTTATAATATAATATTATTCTAAAGAGAAAAAATAAAGTAAAAAGTAATTTAAAAATGTTCATTCTCTCTATATCTTTATTAACTAAAGTTAATAAAATCTTCAGATTTCATATCCTTAGTACCAGTAAAAAATTATAAGCTCAATTTTGCATTAACATGTATCTATCACAATTAGAAAAAAAAAGGTTTGCCAAAATATGTTATTTGATAGGACCAATATATTTTTTAGTTCTCTAACTTAAAAAGTTGGAATTGAAATTGGTCACTCATTATACAAATTTGGATGCAAATCCCTGATATAAATAACACAAAGTAAACTTTTAATTCTCATCTCCCATATGAATAATTTTATCTGACTAAAAATCATGTAAATGTTCTTTTAGCTATTTTGAGAAGTTTGTGCCATGTAAACAATATTTTTTAATTCTTGTTATTTGTTTTCATATCCCTAGTGTTGAAGTGCACTTATTCATAGTTATTGGATTGTACTTTCTGTTTTAAGTAAAACATCTGTGTGTTACCACCCACCTACAACCACCCTTGCAAAAATGTGGATTCTGGCAAGCTAACAAGAACAAACTGACACACCAGATATCTATAGCTGTAGGTGGGATGAGGTCTAACCATCTGTGGCTTGTGCCACTTATGGTCATTTAACAAAGGTTATTTAGGTTGTAATAATAGATGCAAAGCTAATTTTAGGTAGAATTAAAAGCATTCTTTCTGACTTTGTTAGATTGTGAACTTTCTTCCTATAAAGATAAAATACACTTTGATAGTGTGCCACAAAACTATTTTTATAAAGTTTCTCAAAATAAATGTCATTATTTTAATTTAGTACCAGAGTTATTATTATTTCTGTTATTTTCCAATAATAAGATATTCTGTTGTTGATATTTTCCAACTATTTTAAAGATTTTTAAATCTACCAATCTATGTAATACAGTATAAATTGATATCTCTCAAATATGAGCATTTGAAAATTGACTGTAACATAGTTTAATTATAACGACCCCCTATTCTATGACATCTCCGAATGCTACCAGTATTGTATCATTTTTATTGTGTTAGCTTAAGGTTTATCAATTATTTAAAATAGTTTTCTGATTATAAGATATTTAGTATTTTAAAGAAATAATTAGTATTCAATAAAACTTTAACAGATTTTGTTATATGTACATTAGCAAACCTTCCTTAAATGTATTCCATAACTTAAGTTTGAAAATTTATTTCTGTCTTATTCATTTTCAAGAAATAAATGTTTATCAAATGTCACTAATTTCTACATTTTATATATAAGTTATTAAAAATTTTAAGTTAATAAATACTAGTACCTTATTTCTACACGTTAAAAAGAAATATTTTTCATGTTTTGACAAAAAATTTATAATAAAAAGGTCTTTTAAAATGTTAGAAGCCAGGAGTGGTGGTGCACGCTTGTAACCCCAGTACTTGGGAGACCGAGACTGAATGATCTGGGTTCGTGGCCAGCCTCAGCTACTTAGAGAGGCACTCTGCAACTATTAGTGAGACCCTATTTCAGAATAAAGAATAAAAAAAATAGGACTGAGGGTGAAGCTCTGGGATAGAATGTCCCTGGGTTCAATCTCCAGTACTGCCAAAAAAAAAAAAAAATATATATATATATATATATATATATATATATATATATATATATATATATATATATATATATATTAGAAGCTAAACTTAATGCGCTACATACTTTGTCTCGGCTAAGAAATCATGAAACCATTTTATTTTCTCTGGCAATCTATAGTAGCATGAACATCCCAGTTTACATTCTAACTCTTTAATGCAGCTTGGCTAAGGTGTAATTTTCAGTGAACAGAATTTGTATATTATAAAAGCACAACTTATTTTAATGAATACCTTCTTTATGTAACTACTATTATATTATAATTATCACTACATAGAAGTATATGTATATATATGTTTATATATACTTATATATACACATATACTTATATATACATTTATATACATATATGCATACATATACATATATAGTTTTTACTTATTTTTTGTTTTTGTTTTTTGTTACTTGAGATTAAACCTAAGGATATTCTACTTCTGAACAATATGCCCTAGCCCTATTTTATATTCATTTGTTTGTTTTGAAACATGGTCTTCCTAGATTGCTGAAAATCTTGCTAAATTGCTGAGACTGGTCTCCAATCTGTGATCTTCCTGTGTTAACATACCAAGTACTAGGATTACATGCATGTGCTACCATATGCAGCTTAGATAGAATATCTAGTACCATAAATATGTTACCTTATGTTATTTCACTGCCAGACATTCTCTCACTCTCCCAATCTGTGACCCTCACCAACACTGATTTTTTCCTTGCAACATAGGTAAGTTTTAATTATTCTAAACTTTCATATGAATATCAGTCTAATTGTAGTGTCTGTTCTGTCTTGTTCTTTGTCCTGGCAATTTAAAGTATATTTTGTAGTTTATTTTTACAAATTTTGCATAATTATAAATTATATGTGTATTTTAGTGGGATTTTTTATTATATGTACCAATAATTTGTCTCTAAAAATTATTTTATTCTACTATATAAACACTGAGAAATTTATCCATTCACTCTTTGGTGAACATTGTTTTCAATTTTTGATTATTTGAAAAAATTGTTATAAATATGAACTGTATATAGATCTTTGTGCACATATATATTTAAGGCAGCAATGGAGGAGTAAAATTGCTGGTCATCAAATAAGTTTGTGCTTAATTTGTAACTAATAAAGTCTTAAACATTATTAAAGTGTGTAACCACTTTTTATACCTATCAGCAAACTATGTGTGTTCTGGTTGCATATTCTTGATAATATCCAGTATTATTTATTTTATTTTATTTTATTTTATGTGGTATCAGGGATTGAATCCAGAGGCCTTCTCATCTAAGTTATAACCCTAACAATTTTCTTTTTTTTTTTTTTTTGCACTGGAGCCCAAGGGCATTTTACCTCTGAGCTACACCCCAACCCTATTTTTTATTCATTATTTTGAAACAGGGTCTCACTAAGTTGCTGAGGGTTTCATTAAGTAGATGAGGCTGGCCAAGAATCTGGTATACCCCTGTCTCAGCCTCACAAATACTGGGATTACCAGTGTGTGCCACCACACCCAGATTTTTTAAAAATTTGAAACACTGTGCTGTAGTTAGATAAAGAATGTCCCCTAAATAATGCATTTATTAATATTCAGGGTTAATACACTGTAATGGATTTACCTAGATGGTTGCTTGAGTTGGTAGAGTGTGCCTGGAGGAGGTGAGTGCCTGGGCTGTGGCCTTGGAAATTATATGCAGTTCCTTCTCCCCTCTCTCTTGCTTCTGGCCTCTAGGATAGAAGAACACAGTCCATATGCTCTCCCTCTCTCTGCTTCCTGCCACCAAGCACTGAGATCTGCCACCCTTGGCTCACATGAACTAAATCATTAGCAAATATTTTTTTTCCTTTGAGTTACATGATCAATATTTTATGTTATAGTTGTGAAAATTCTAATTATTATAGAAATTGGTATCAGGAGTTGTGTCATGGCTGTATCTAAGTCTGATCACGTGTATTGTGAGCCTTTGGAACTATTTTGTGAGAGGAGGTTGGAAGGTTCATAATGTGCATAGAAGGGCAGATGGTAGAGACTGTGCTCAGGAGATTTTTGAGGGCAAAGAGGACTCCAGAAGAAAATGGTATAGAGGCCATGTGTTACACTTTGTCAAAGAACTTATCTGCCTTTTGTCCATGTCCTGAAACTGTGTGAGGCTGAATTTAATGATGAACTGATTGATAAACTGGTGGAGGAAACATCAAAACAGCAAAATATTCAAACTGAATTAGGGATATTGATGTCCATGTCCAGAAAATTGTACACTGAATTTGGGGCACAGAAAATAAAGCAGAGAGACTTATAGATTTGCAGTTTGGCCAAAAAGGCATGCGAAAAGCTGTGGGACCAGAGAGTGTGCTGTGAAAGAAAGATGGATGAAAGAAGATTGAATGCTTTGATAGGAAGAAGAGTGACAATTTTCACTCAGATTCCTTTTCTGTGGCCTAGATGGAGGCAGGCACAGCACCACCCATGACAGAGTGGGCTCCGTCTTGGTCAAGATGGAGGTGAGCCCAGAAGCAGTGATTAAAGAGATACTGACTACTTTCCTGCTGGTGGCTGATCTTCTTGCTCACATAATGCTAGCTTTTCTGAAAAAAGTGGTCATGGTGGCTTCTCCCCAGATTTAAATGGAAGGCCTGGGAAGCCAGGCAATGTGGGACAGTGTTGGAATCCCTGAAAACTGGCCCAAATGGGGCAATTTGTGAAGCTATGAGGTGTGAGGGTAGAGCCAATGCTGCAAGAAAACCCCCTGAGATTTAGAAATGCCAGAAACCTGGAAGGACCTTAAGAAAAGGCTGCTAGCTGTGAGCCACGTAGCCAGGCTAGAAGAGCAAGTATGCTGTTCATTACAATTAACCAGGCCATGTGTAGGGGACTGCCAAGGCCTGCTGGAGGTCACTTCTGACTGCCATGTACCCTGTATTACTGAAATGAAGCCCCAATGTTAAATGCTTGCCCTGCTGGATTTTGTTATTGTTTTTATTTTATTTTATTTTCTTAATTGGTGCATTGTAATCATACACCTTTGTTAGGTACAAGCTGATAGAGGCATACATGCACACATTTCTCATTTAACCTTCCCCAATTTCTGCTCCACTTCCTTGCCCTCCCTCCTTCTCATGTTCAGTTTAGTGATTGACTTTGATATGTTTCTAAAAGTACATCATGCACATTAGGGTGCCCCCCCATCACCTTCCATTAAGTCAACTTTTTTGCTCACCTAAGGTTTCATTTGGAGTCCCTCTTATGTCCCATTTTCTCCCTAGCTTCCACATACTAGGGAGAGCATACGATTTTTTTTACTTGTGTTATTCTTTTGATCTCATTCCTTCTTTCTACAGCCCTATTCTTCCCCATTGCAAATGTTTAGTCTGTGCAATTGTACATTGGATGTATGTAACTTGGTTTTAATTCTATCTTGATTTTCTTTTACAGTGACTCACAAGACATCAGCTTAAGTCTCAGAGGAGAATTTGAACTTTGGGACTTTTGAGTGATGTTGGAACTATTAAGACTGTGGGAACTCTTAGAAATGGACTAAATGAATTTTCCATTCTGAACTGGTCATGGGCTCTACTGGGGCCAGGGATGTATTGTAATATTTAGCTATACAATGTCCACTAAAAAGCTACTTAGTTAATATTCTTGGTTGGTATAATTGAGTCATGAAGGTTGCAATCCCAGCCATGGATAAATACATTGTACTGGATTTATCTGAATGGTGACTTAAACTGGTAGGGTGTAGCTGGAGAAGGTGGGTCCCTGGGGCTAAGGCCATACATATGATTCCTCCTCACCCTGACCTCTCTTGCTTGTGGCCTCCATGATATGAGGAGAACAGCGCTTGTGTTTTTTCTCTCTCTCTCTCTCTCTCTCTCTCTCTCTCTCTCTCTCTCTCTCTCTCTCTCTCCTTCCTGCCACCATGCCTTGAGATCTGCATTCCCTGGCCTCACATGGACTAAACCATAAGCAAATAAATCTTCCTTCCTCTAAGTTATGTGGTTAATCTTTTAGATTATAGCTATGAAACTGCTGATAAATACACAGGATCTCACTAAGTTGCTAAAGCTGGCTTTGAATTTGTAATCTTCCTGTTTCAACCTCCCTAGTACTGGAATTACAGGCAAAGTATTAATCTTTTCACTTTAAGCCATTTTAGTGGTTCTGTAGTGGATACTTGTGGTCTAAATTTTCACTTTTTATGACTTTAAAATGACTTCATATTATTGTAAGATTTACACACATATATATTTTCATTCATGGAGTGTTTATTCTTATCTATGATCTATCTTTAAATGTATTATCTAGCTATAAAATATTTTTGTCACTTCTTGTTATAGACAAAGTTTTTTTCCTCCACCCCACCCCTAAATTCATATACTGAAACCTAACCTCCATTGAGATGGTATTATTTGGGACTTTGGCAAGGTACTTCAGTTTAGAGGAGATCATGAGGGTAAATTCCTCATAAGATGATCAGGGCCCTTTAAGAAGAAGAAGAAGAAGAAGAAGAAGAAGTTGTTGTTCTCTCACTCTTTATGTGTACAATAAAGAGATCACAAGGGCATGCAGTGCCAGGAAGAGGGTTTTCCCCCAAAGCATAATCTACTGGCATTGTGATACTCCATTGCCAGCCTCCAGAAATCTAAGAAATGACTATTGTTTAAACTACTCAGTTTGTGATCACACAGACATTTTTAGTCTGCAAAACTTTACCTTTATACATTCTGGATTGTAGTTCTTTAGACTGTGATATTTTTGCTTAATCTGTGACTTATATTTTTATTTTTGTAGCAATGACTTACAAAGAGCAAATTTTGTTATTTCATTGATTCCAGTTTATTTTCATTTTGTAGTTGGTTTACTGTTGTGGTTTATCAAATAAATATTTACCCAACTCCATGTGTTATACCCATTATGGATTGACTTGTTTTCATTTGCCTGAAGAATATAAAGAGTCACATCATTTTGTTTAGTTTTTTTTTTTTTTTTTTTTCTCACGAGTTATTTGCTACATGTGAATCTCTGCTATCTAGACAGAAGAGGGAAGCAGAGCAAGAGAGTTAATGAGAAAAAAGTAGGGGAAAGAAAAAGAAAAGATGAAGGAGGCAAGTGAGAAAACGTTAAGCAGAAAATAAACAGGAGGTGATCAGATTGAAAAGCTGGGAATTTTAAATGCTTTCCTTTCATTGAGAATCCTTCTCTTTGAGTATCTCTTCCATGTTTCTCTCTCTTTTTATAAGCAAGGAATTTGTGTTACTAATTGTATCTCCATTGAATATAAAACTTTACATTGTTTTCACTGAAGAGAATTTAATAGAGGAGTTTTCATCCATCCTGATTGGACACAGCTAACTAGGAGGTGCTTCAGCTCCACACCTCTATCCTTCACCTTAGGGTCTTGTCTTCTGCTCCTCTATAGGTTTCCTTAAACAGCAACACAATCACTGAAGTCAGGAAATCCAAAGAATCCACATAAACCATATTGTGTAAAATTGATAATAACATTTCACACCTATTTACTATGGATAAAGCAAATAAGTTAACATATGGACAAAATAGTTCAATAAAAGAAAAATAGTAAAATATAAATATACACTATAAGTCTGGTGACAAACTGAGTAAATGCTGCTGGCCTTGGAAGCATAAAAGAGAACAAGATGCAATTTCCACAAAGAAATAAATTTTTCATGATATTTGAATAAGTTTATGTTTATTGAGAAATAAGCATATAGTAATAATATATTGCAAAAGTAAACTCTGTGTTAAAGGAGAATTGATAGGCCTAGGGAAAGTGATAAAGGCATAGGGAAAGTGATAAAGGCATGAGAATAACAGTAACAAAACAGAGACCCACAGTCTTCTTTCTCTGATTGTAAATGTGGAAATCTTTGTGTGTATGTATGCATGTGTGTGTTGTTAACTAGATATACTTGATTGTGTATGTATCATTTTAATTGATTATGTATATTTATATCTATCCATCATCTATCATCTAATCTATTACATGCCTTATTCAATATTACTGTGTGTGTATGTGTGTGTGTGTGTGTGTGTGTGTGTGTGTGTGTGCGTGTGCATGTTTTACTGGCAATCCGCCCAGAGACATTTTACTTGTGAGCTTCACCTCTTGTCTTAATTTATTTTTTATTTTCAAAAAAGACCTCATTAAATTGCTGAGGCTGTCCTTGAATCTGAGATCTTCCTGTTTTAGACTTCCAAGTATTAGAATTAGAGGTGTGTGCCTCCATACCTGCTTCATTTTTAAAATAATCCATACAATTTCTTTTTCTTTCTCACCTTGTTTAGTTCCTGCAGCTGTCTTTTCTATGAGTTTTGAACCAACCACCACTGATAATTGTTCCTTTAAGAATAATGTTTTCACAGCTGCAAGCAGGATTTTTTTAAATAGCAAAGTTGCCCTGAAATCATCCTTAGCAATTAATAAATATAATAATAATATTTGTACTTGTGACTTTTATACTCTGAGCAGACCAAAGCACTTCACAAATAAATGTATTATTAACATAATTTTTTACAGATGAGAAGGAAAACCCACTATATTTGTTAAGACTACATAAGTGACTTGCCAAAATTGTCCAACAGATCAGATGCATTACCTTGAATATAACCCAAGTTTTCAAGCAGGATTTTCTATAACATCAGTTTTGCTTTGTAAAAATCAGCAACTATTAGCACTTGATTTTTAAATAAGTACCACTTAATTTATCTGTAATAACATTTGCCATGAAAACCACTGAGTTTGTTCTTATTTCTATTCATTTTGTTTCCATAAAAGGCAAAAAGCTGGGCAAGGGGGTACATGCTTGTAATACTGGTATTGGGAGTCTGAGACAGGAGGATCATAGGTTCATGGCCAGCCCCAGCTAATTAGTGAGGCCCTCTGAAACTTAGTGTGACTCTGTTTAAAAATAAAGAATAAAAAATATGGTTGGGAGTCTAGCTCAAAGGGAGAATGTACATGGGTTCAATCCCTAGTTGCACAAAGAAAGGTGGGGATTACATTTTAGAGAAACTTTACACACATACACACACATACACACACACATACACACACAAATAAAAAGACTTATATATTTGGTATTTATTTATTTATTTTTATTTGTGACACTAGGAATTGAACCCAGAGACATCGTATCTCTAAGCTACACTGCCAGTTCTATTTTATTTTTATTTGGAAGTAGAGTCTCACTAGGTCTCACTAGATCTCACTACTTGCTGAGGCTATTCTTGAACCTGAGATCCTCCTGTCTCAGCCTTCCAAGTACTAGGACTACAAGACTGTACATCATGCCTGGCTTAAAATTTAATTTTTTAAACACATGTTAGGTGATACATGTTCTCTGGAGGTGTCTCAGCAAAATCCAACAGAACAAAGGAGACTCAGTTAGTGAACAAAAGAGATGTGTTCCAAGTTACCTTGTATATCTTTCAGAGGATGGAAGGCATAAGGAGTCTAATTGAAGAGTACAGAATTTTGTTCAAGAGAGGTGTTCCGAGCAAGCTTTCTAAGTTCTGGGGCCTATTTCATTTGTTAATGTAGAAAGAGTAGATATTTGTAATATTATATCTCTTATTCACACATTCCCAAAACATAATTTGCCTATTCATTAACAAAAGTTACTCTATCTTCAATTTATCTATGAAATCTGCATATTTCATGCAAACACATGCATTTTATACTGCTTAATTATATCTTTAATAATGTGTGGTTTAAAATACATCAAAAGCAATCATGAATTTACTGTCTTCAACTTCATGAACATAAAGGCCATTTGGTTTGAATATTTTGACAGAACCTCTGATCCAACCCAGATGGTTGATACCTGCTGAGACATTCATTCAACATGCTTCTCCTGGTCAATATGTAATGTCTTCAAAATATGGAAAATTATTAATAATTACATTTGTAGATATTTTTGTGTTTCTATTCTGAGTAGAGAAATCTACTACTCATAATTTTAATATTTTAAACCATTACTTTTTAAAATATACTAAATAAAAAGTCATAAAATATTAAATGTTTGATATTTAAATAAATTTCATGTATTTCCTGTCAAGGTCATGCAGATAACATACCTCTATATGTTTATTCAAAAACATATGCATTATTATTTTTAAGTGTTACAGATCAACTATATACTAGTAGGATTACACGTGTTTTCAAACAGAATTTCTCTGGATCTAAATAAGATTTCAAAATTAAAGAGTTTAATAATTGTAAAAATATGTTTACATTATAAATATGTTTACTATAAAATGAGAGAGTCTAAAATGCATTTAAATGCTGTTTTGTGCGAAACACAAACAGGAATAGAATTATAATTTATTTTATATGATATTGTAAATTACAAAGTTTTTAGTCATGTACATCTCTCATAGTTTTGTAATACATGCATCTGTTGATAGAAATCTTATCTGGTTCCATAGTTTGACATAATTGTGAATCATGTGGCTATAAACACAGATATGCTTACATTAGTCTGGTAGTTTGGTTTTCATTCTTTTGGGTAGATACCCAGAAGTGGCACTGCTGGATCATTTGGTAGTTTCATTCTCATTTGTCTGAGGATCCTCCATACTATTTTCCAAAGTGGTTGCACTAATCTGCAATCCCACAAACAATGTATTAGAGTTCCCACTTCTCCACACCCTCACTGGCATTTGTTGTTGTTTGTGTTTTTAATGATTGACATTCCAATTGGGGTTTGGTAAATCTCAGGGTAGTTTTGATTTTCATCTCTCTGAATGCTAATCATGTTGAATATTTTTTCATATATTTATTGGTCATTTGTATTTCTTCTTTTGTGAAATGTCTATTATGATTTCTGTGTTCTTAAGTTTCTATCTTTGCTGCTTTTGCTAGATTTCTCTCAATATATAGATTTCCTATTTCTGTTTTCCCTCTGTGAATAGTATTTTATACTGAGTTGTGATTATTCTAGGGCTCCTGCCCACTGCAATGTTGACTTCTAGGGTCCATTTATTGCCTCTGTTATAGGGATTCATCTCAGAGGCATGAATAGAAAAGCTTGTTCCCTCTGTGTTTTTAAGTCTCAATTTGAGATGTGTCAAGCTATGCCTTCTATTAGCTGAGGTGAGTTTATCTTTGGTGTCTGGTAATCCTTTCTGGTGTCTCACCTGTCTCATCCAATCTCTGCAGTAGGGATTTAGAGGTATCCTCTGGTATATATGAGGGCAGGTTGTGTTGTATTCAGTGGTGAAGGTTAGGTGAAGGGGAGAAGCCACAGTGATGAATGCAAGAATAGGGTAAAGTAGAACTTTTTTTTTTCTTTTCTCTTTTCCTTTTTACTTTTTCTCTGCCTCATATCAAGACCATTTCATATCACTACACCTAAATACTCTACATTGGCTACCAGAATCCCCCTACATATCTACTATCTCTAATCTCTACCATATATCACCTTAACACACTCACACTCTTATTCCACTGGATCATGTTTTCTACTTTACCCTATTCTTGCACAAAATAGCAAATAAACAATGAGCTACCACAATTCCCAAATAACAGAATTCACCAACACAAAAGGGCAGACATTACCAGAAGAACAATTTAGATATTTAATAGTAGAAATGACACAAAATTTCCCAAAATAATGCAGGGAGAGTTGGAAAGAAATAAAGGAACAAATAAACAAAGGATCTGATACCCTGAACAAGAATCAAAGAGAAGACTTGAAGGAAGTAAAGGACATGAAAGATACAATAATTGAAGTGAATGTATCAATACAAACTATAAACGATAGGCAACATGGAAAATAGAATATCACTCTTAGAAGATGACCAATTCAAAAACGAATGCATAGTACATAATTTAGAAAAAAAATTCTATAGCATGAATTGGACATCGACTAGATCTGGAACAATTTTAAAAGAGCTAATCTAAGAATAACAGGCATAGAAGATGGTTTAAAAGTTGAAACTAATGGAATCGACCATCTTTTCAAAGAAATAATATCAGAATATTTTCCAAACATAGAAAGAAGTTGATACACAGGTACAGAATATTTCACCCAACTACAGCTGAATTCACATTTTTCTCAGCTACCCATGGAATGTTCTCCAAAACAGACCACATTTGGGGTCACAAATCAAGCACTGGAAAATTAAAAAAAAAAAAAAAGTAGCATTATTCCCTGCATCCTTTCAGACCACAATGGAATGAAACTAGAAATCAACTATAAGAAGATCTAGAGTAATCACATAAACTCATGGAGACTGAACACCACTCTGCTGAATGAGCAATGGGTCATAGAAGAAGTAAGGGGAGAAATTTTAAAAAATCCTAGAAACCAATGAAAAAAAGAGATGCAACATATCAAAATCTCTGGGATACCTTAAAGGAGTACTAAGAGGAAAATTTATAGTACTGAATGCCCACATGAGAAAAACAGAAAATCACCAAATAAAAAACCGAATGACACAGCTCTAAGCCCTTAAAAAACAAGAACAGTCTAACCCCCAAGCCAATACAAGACAGGAAGTTATTAAAATCAGAGCAGAAATTAATGAATTAGAGAATAAAAAAATACAGAAAATCAACAAAACCAAAAGCTGGTTTCTTGAAAAAATAAACAAAATAGATAAACCATTAGCCAACCTAAACAAAAGAGAGAATTAACCCAAATTACCAAAATAAGAAATGAAAATGGTGATATTACCACTGACAGTGTGGAAATCCAGAGGATCATCAGAAACTACTTTGAACATCTAAACTCCAAAAAAATGAAAAATCTAGGAGAAACTGACAAATGTCTAGACACATATAACCTGCCTAAATTGAGTCAAGAATTTATAGAAAACTTAAACCATCCAATAGCAATCAAAGAATAGAGGCAGCAATAAAGAGTTTACCATGAAACAAAAGCCCTGGGCCAGATAGTTTTCCAAGTGAATTTTACAAAACCTTTATAGAAGAGCTAATCCCAATACTTCTCAATCTATTCCATGAAATAGTAAGAAATGAGACCCTCCCAAATACATTCTATGGAGTCAATATCACATTAATACCAAAGCCAAATAGACAGTTCAAGAAAAGAAAACTATAGGCCTATATTCCTGATGAACTTAATTGTGAAACTGCTAAACAAAATACTAGTAATGTGCATTCAAAACCACATGAAAAAAAGTATACACCATAACCAAGTTGAGTTTATCCCAGGAATGCAAAAGTGGTTCAACATACAAAAAACAATCTATGTAATTCACCACATAAACAGAATCAAAGACAAAAATCACATGATCATTTCAATAGACACTGAAAAAGCATTTGATAAAATCCAACACTCATTCATGCTAAAATCATTGCAGAGAATCAGAATAGAAGGAATATACCTCAACATTATAAAGGCAATATACAATAGGCCCACAACCAGCATCATATTAAGTGGGGAAAAACTGCAAGAGTTCCCACTAAAAACAGGAACAAGACAAGGATGTCCATTATCACCACTTCTGTTCAGAATAGTACTTGAGACTCAATCCAGAGCAAGAAGGCAAGAGAAGGAAATCAAAGGTGTAAAAATAGGAAATGATGAACTAAAACTACCCCATTTTGCAGATGGCATGATATTATACTTAGAAGACCCAACTAACTACACCAAAAGGCTTATAGAACTGATGAAAAAATTCAGCAAAGTGTCTGGAATCAAAATCAGAAGCTTTCCTGTATGCCAACCATAAATCCACTGAAAAAGAAATCCATAAAACTAACAGAAACAACAGAAAATGATGGCAAGAGTGTGGAGAAGTGGGAACCCTAATACATTGTTGGTGGGATTGCAGACTAGTGCAACCACTTTGGAAAACAGTATGGAGAATCCTCAGATGAATGGGAATGAACCTACCATATGACCCAGCAATATCACTTCGGGGTATCTACTCAAAAGAATGGAAACCAAACTATCAGACCAATGCATGTGTATCTATGTTTATAGCTGGGCAATTCACAATTGCCAAACTGTGGAACCAGCCAAGATGTCCATCAACAGATGAATGGATTACACAACTATGGGATATGTATACAATGGAATTTTACTTAGCCTTAAAGAAGAACAAAATCATGTCATTTGCAGGGAAATGGATGGAACTGGAATGCATTATGTGAAATGAGGTTAGTCAGTCACAAAAAGGAAAAAATCATATGTTCTCCCTAATATGTGGAAGCTAGGGAGAAAATAGGTCATAAAAGGGACTCTAGACTTAGAAGGAGAAACCTTAGATGAACAAAGTAGGTGACTTAACTGAAGGTGATGGAGGGGGAGGGAAATATCCTAATGCACATGATGTGCTTTAACAAACATTTCAAAGTCAATCACTAAACTGAACATGAGATGGAGGGAATGGGGTGAGTTGGGGAAGGGTTAAATGAGAGATGTGTGCATGAATACTTTTACCAGCTTGTACCTAGCAAAGATGTATGATTGTAGTACACCAATAAAACAAAACAAAACAAAAAAAGCACTGAATGTGTATCTTAGACATACAATCCCCAGCAACACAGAAAAGACAATATTTTTAAAATTTATAGACTGTATAAAGAAAATCATCTTCGATAATATAGGTGAATATTCAGGTTCTCAGTGGATCATTTAATCTACACAATTGTAGAGGAAAGGAACATCCATTCTCTCTACTTGTACCTGGACATCTGTGTTCTGCCTTTGAACATCAATGCTCTGGCTCTTGTTCCTTTGAACTCAGAATAGGATTTACACTACTGACTTCCCAGATTAACAGGACTTTTTGCCTGGATTTTAACTATGCCACCATCTACCTTTAGTCACCAGTTTGTAAAGGGTAAATTGTGGAACCTTTCTGCCTCAATTTGCTGTGGCTCAGTGTTTTTTTGTGCTCTCTACTAAAAGAATCAGGCAGTTGTACAAGTGTGAAAGTAACATGGCTCTTTATTGGGGGGTGAGAGCTTCAACTCAAAGGAGACAGCATTGTAAGAGTGTCAGGCTAGCTGAAACAAAAGAAAAAGTATACAGCTTTTAAGGAATCTACAAGGAATGGCAGGATCCCAGTCTTTCGATATCACCTGTAGAGATGGAGTTTTAGTTGTGCCTGAAGTCTTCTTCACCATGCTTCTTCAGGCAATGCCTCTCATTACCATCTGAAATCTCTACTTTTGGTGGTGTATTTTACTATGCTAATAATGTACCAGCAACTGCAGGTTACTTTAACTACTATTCCACACATATGTTTGCCTTTCACCACCTATAGTTGTTTCTTATCATTTAGGAATGTTCCCAATATTATTTTAAGAACAGGGTAGAGTATTTTCCAGACCCTTGTTTCACTGGGTTTCATTTTAGTAACCTTGTCCTGTCTCTGGCTTCTTGGCATTTTGCTGATCATATAGCCTCAGAAGGATAAGTTACCTTATCAACCTCCTATCTCCCTGTGTGTCATTTTAATTTTATAGTCTTGAAAATTGGTCCCCTTTTTAATTCTTGAATTTCTGTACGTCTATAAAACCCAGAAGACTGAAAGCTAGCTTACATGTCTCATGTCATTGAATGATGCTAAGCACTCATGATTATCTATCACCTATCTATCCATCAACTATCATCTATCATTATCTACCATCATCTATTGTCTATATTATCCATCTATCTATCATCCATCTATCTCTCATCATCATCTGTGTAATCTTACTTTACCAGTTCTCTTTTTCTTGGGAGCCCTAATATAGCTATTTTGACAAGTTTATTAGGATTTTGGAGGCTTCAGAACTAAGTAGAATTTTCAATCATTTTTATGAATTCTACTTATATTTACATTTCATGAATATTATTCTCATTTACAAAATTACAAAGTAAGACTCAGAAAGGTTAAGTGATTTCCAAAAATAAGGCAACCAATGAATGATGGAATTAAATTCAGATCATGTTATTTCAAAACAATTCATACTATTATATACTCATGAACACTGATTTCAGAATGCTTTCATTCATATTAGAAAATCAATTATATATAAATATATTTAATACTACACAGTAATCTTACCAAGTAATTTAAAGAAGATACAAATGCAGTACTAATTAATATTCATATTAGTAGTCTTATCTATACATCAGATTATTAAAAGCCAGAATGTGTGTTCTGAATCTTTCTCCAATTTAATTAGTTCATTATGTTCACTTATTTTTAGTTTTTTTATACTTTGGTGCATTATAGTCTCACATCATAATGTAGTTCATTGTGATATTTACCTACCTGCACACAGCACTTGCTTGCCTTTCCCCCAGCTCCCTCCCCATCCTCTCACACAGGATATTGAGGTTGGGATCTACCTTGGTATCGGTATTCTCATATATGTACATAACATCAGTGGAAGAACACTGATATTAAGTGTTTCCTTCATTAATTCTTCTTCTCCCTTACCAAAAACACTGCCTTACTCTACTGGAATTTTTATTAATTTTTTTACAATTTTATTGTATGCTTTATAGTTGTAAATAATAGTGAAATTCACTGATACATTTATATATACACATAACATTATTTGGTCTGTTTTCTACAGACACAAATGTGTGAAATAAGGGACAGAGTCATTAATTGAAACTAGGATTAAAGGTTGACCTGTACATTTTGGTATAAATACTTATAGAATAAATTTAGCTATTTGTGAGGTCATTAACATTATAGCCATACAGATATGTCCTAAATTTTTCCCCAAGATTTTATCATGTTTTTATATAACCCAAATATACTGGTTATTTTTAAAAGAAATATTACATATATTCCTTTCCTATTTAATTTTCTGTAACAACCCTTAACTACCACTCACTGATTCTAGAGTATATTTTCCTAATTGAGAAAATGTGAAATGAAATATCTCAGCTACTTGAATTATAAAACTATTACATCATTTAGTTTGAGAAATTGGATCTCTATTCCAGGACAAAGCCAGTTTCACTGGGGTGAATTTGTGGAAAAATATTTGAAATGAACAAGTAAATGAAACTTGTCTTTCTTCTAAACCATTGAACAAGTGTTTAGAAACATGAATTATTATCACTCTGTGAAGTATATTTGAGGCAGCGCAGTCAACAGTAAGTAGTAAATTCAGATCCTTGGAAGAAGTAGATATAACAACTACTTTCAACTTATCAAGAGAAGGGAATTAGATAATGCGACTTTTTTTTTTTTAAACTATGAATTCCATTTTCTATTATGAAATTGACAAGGGAATTTTATGAAGCAATTTTACCAGTGCCTGCATGCAGTCAGGAAACATTTAAATCCTGTTGAATAACTCACTTAAAAATATTGATTGATTAACCAGTTTTGCCAACACCATTTGTTAAAGAGGCTATCCTTTTTCCAGTGTATATTTTTGGCTCCTTTGTCAAAAATCAGTTGACTGTAAGTCTGTGGGTTTGTTTCTGAGTCTTCTATTCTGCTCCATTGGTCTGTGTGTCTGTTTTTGTGCCAATACCAAGCTATTTTTATTACTGTGGCTTTGTAGTAGAGTTTGAAGTCAGGTATTGTGATACCTCCTGCATGGTTCTTGTTGCTAAGAACTACTTTGTCTATCCTGGGCTTTTTGTTTTTCCAGATGAATTTAAGGGCTGATTTGTCTATTTCTGTGAGGAGTGCCCTTGGTAATTTCAAGGGTATTGCATTGAATCTGTAGATAAGTTTTGGGAGGATGGCCAGTTTGATGATATTTATTCTGTCTATCCAAGAGCATGGTAGATCCTTCCATCTTCTAAGGTCTTCATCGATTTCTTTCTTCAACTTTTTGTAGTTTTCCTTATAGAAGTCTTTTACCTCCTTGGTTAGGTTTATCCCTAAGTATTTTATTTTTCGGGGTGCTATTGTGAGTGGAATTATTTTCTGGATTTCTTTTTCAGTGTGTTTATGGTTGGCATACAGGAAAGCTTCTGATTTTTTAAGATTGATTTTGTATCCAGACACTTTGCTGAATTTGTTGATCAGTTATATGAGTTTTTTGGTTGAGTTTATTGGGTCTTCTACGTATAATATCATGTCATCTGCAAAAAGGGATAATTATAGTTCTTCTTTCCCTATCTTTACCCCTTTGATTTCCTTCTCTTGCCTTATTGCTCTGGCTAGAGTCTCAAGTACTATATTGAACAGAAGAGGTAATAATGGACATCTTTGCCTTGTTCCTGTTTTTAGTGGGAACTCTTGCAGTTTCTCTCCATTTAATATGGTATTGGCCGTGGGCTTATTGTATATTGCCTTTATGATGTTGAGGTATGTTCCTTCTATTTCGATTCTCTGAAGTGCTTTTAGCATGAATGGACATGGTATTAGTAAAACTAGTTAACCATATGCAGGAAACTGGAAATAAACCCCACTTTCTCACCCTGCACAAGAGTCCACTCAAGATGGATCAAAGACCTAGAAGTCAGGCGAGAGACCTTGCAGCTACTTGAAGAGGGCATAGGACCAACACTTGAACACATATGCACAGGTAAAAACTTTCTCAACAAGACCTTAAAAGCACAAGCAACCTTCAGGAAGATCAATACATGGGATTGCATTAAACTGAAGAGCTTATGTGCAGCAAAGGAAACTATCAAGAACCTAAACAGAGAGCCCACAGAATGGGAGAAGATTTTTGCCAGTTACTCTACAGATAGAGGTCTAATATCTAGGATATACAAAGAACTAAAGAAAATCACAGCTAAGAAAGCAAACAATCCAATCAAAAAATGGGCAAAGGATCTAAATAGACACTTCACAAAAGAAGAAATACAATGGCCAATAAATGAATGAGGAAATGTTCCACATCATTAGCAATCAGAGAGATGCAAATCAAAACCACCTTGAGATTTCACCTAACTCCAGTCAGAATGGCAATAATAAAAAACACGAACAACAACAATTGCTGGCGAGGATATGGAGAAGTGGGAACTCTAATACACTGTTGGTGAGATTGCAAACTAGTGCAACCTCTCTGGAAAACAGTATGGAGGATCCTCAGACAAATGGGAATGAACCTATCATATGATCCAGCAATACCACTTTTGGGTATCTACCCAAAAGAATGGAAACCAAACTATCAGACCAACGTATGTGCATCTATGTTTATAGTTGCACAATTCACAATAGCCAAACTATGGAACCAGCCAAGATGTCCATCGACAGATGAATGGATTACAAAACTATGGGATATGTACACAATGGAATTTTACTCAGCCATAAAGAAGAACAAAATCATGTTATTTGCAGGGAAATGGAGGCAACTGAAAAACATTATGTTAAGTGAGATTAGCCAGTCACAAAGAGTAAAAAAGCATATGTTCTCTCTAATTTGCAGATGCTAGGGAGAAGATGGGGCATAAGAGGGTCTCCAGATGAAAAAGGAGAGACCCTCGAAAGCAAAGAAGTTGATTTAGCCGAGGGAGTTGGACAGGGGCGGGGGGGGACACTAATGTATATCAAGGTCACTCACTAAACTGAACTTGAGAGGGAGGGAGGGCGAGGGAGCGGGGTTGGAATTTGGGGAAGGGGTCAAATGAGAATTGTGAGCACATGTATCATTATCAATTTGCACCTAACAAAGATGTATGCTTACAATGTATGAATAAAAATAAAATTTTTTTAAAAAATGATTGATTGGTTGATTGATGGATGAATAATGGAATGCTCTCTATTTACCAGGCATGAGGGCTACAATTCTGAATCTATATTTTAGTGAGTAAAATATCCTTTATTACTGGGGATTTTTCTTATAAGTGTAATAAATAATCTATATTTTTCAGACCTAGAGGAGAAATGAAATAAGTTTTCAACTTGGATATAAGTAAAAAGGAATTTTTAAACTAAGTCCTAGATTTAGAGCACAAAGTGGAAGTCATGGAAATGCTGGGAGATCTTGAATGTTGAATTAAATCCTCTAAAATACTCCTATTTATATTGAAAGATAAAATAATTACAAGAAAATAAATGGCTGGAGGTTAGATTAATTGCTTCTTTAAACAGATACATCCTTTTTGTGTGAGTGTTACTAGAAATTGGTTCCAAGGGCATTCTACTGCTGATCTACATACCCAGCCCTATTTTATTTTTGATTTGGAAACAAGATCTCACTAAATTACTATACACTGGCTTCAAACCTGTGATCCTCTTCTCTCAGCCTCTGAAGTAATTAATTACAGACATATATCATTGCACCCAGACAAAAAAAAAAAGTGTATTATTTACATGTTTAATATTTTGTTAATTATTCTATAGTAAATATTAATTCACACTTTAAAACATAACTATGAAACCAAAGTCCTTTTATCAATATTGTAATCAAGCTCTGTTTACATTTTAGAATCTAAGAAATGTAGATAGAAATATTTTGTTCTAAGTACCTAAAATAGTAGTGTATTAAGAATTCATAACAATTTGCAATAGTTTTTTTTTTTTTTTTTTGTGGTACTGGGGATTGAACCCAGGGGCATTCTACCTCTGAGGTACATCCCAAGCCCTATTTTTTATTCTTTATTTTGAAACAGGGTCTCCCTAAATTGCAGAGTCCCTCACTAGGTAGCTGAGGCTGGCCTCGAACCCGGATCCTCCGGTCTCAGCCTCCCAAATTCCAGGATTACAAGCATGTACCACCAGGCCCAGCTTGCAATAGTTTCTTAATATTATCTAATAGACACCTGTTAGTCTAATGCTATTAATTGTTTCTATATATATATATTTATTTTTGTTATTAAGATAAATCAAGATCTATACATTATATTTGGTTGATGTGTCTCTTAACATTTTCAGTTTTTGTTGTTTTTGCAGTAGGTAGTGGTAGTTTTACTCTAGGACATCCATTTTTCTTTCTTTTTTTTCAGGTTATATATTTGTTGAATTAATTGGCTAAATTGTTCTGTAGAGTTTCTAATCTTTGCATTTCATAACAGTGAGTTATGTTAGAGTATTGCAAACCTAAATTTAGTCTTTCATAGTGGTCACTAATTGTATTTATCCATTGCTATAGAAGAAGACATTTTTCATAGAAAGAGACACAAAATATGTCAGCAGTTTGCTCTCAAGGGAGATACTCTTTCTTTCTAAGTTCCAAGGCTATCTTCTGTACAAATATTAGTATACTCTGGAACAAACAAACAAACAAAAATTCAGTGTCCCACTCACAATACATGCAAAAACACCTGTGGAAAACTGTCTTCCAATTATGTCCATTGCTGATTTCTTCAGTGTTTTCAATTCTGGTGAATTTTCTTATTAAGTATACCAATTTATAAACCACTCTGATTAATCTGACCTATAGCGAATAGGATCAAATGTATACAGTTTTCTCATGCAATATTTAGTTAAGGATATTCTCAATAATATTTCCAGCATCCTAATGAATATAATCTTAAGTACTGACCAAAAATATGCCTCATAAGGTACCAGATACAGCTGAGCAACGCAATCAGATTTTAACTTAGAAGCCTGGCATATTTCTCTATATGTTTTATTATTGACATTTCTATTTGGCTGGAGACAGTAGTTCAGGCACAAGATGATTAGTGATTGCACAGAATCTACCTTGACCTATAAGGAACAACTTTCAAGCAATCGCCCATGACAACCATAACCAGTGAATTCAGGCAGAATTGAATGCCTTCTAGGGCCAATGTGGTATAACTGATCACTTTAGTTAAAGACAGTGATAAATTCTGTACCACAGTTTCTGATCTGTTGACTCATGTTGTAAAGATAACTTCCTTCAAGCAGCACATAAATGATAAATCAGTTATCTCTCTTAGAAATACCCACAAATAATCAAGAGAGCATCGTTTTGAAAAGATATTTTTAGTCATCTATGGACTGCATGATCTACTGTTAGTGTTTTATTAAACATTTGAAGTTCTTTAATATTTACTCCTATGTTGTAAGTCACTGTTTTAGGGGGAGGAAGTCAGGATAGTTCACCTTTACAAGATAAAAATCACAATTCCTGAAACACATTCAGTTTCCTTAGACAAAAATTCTTCTTTACAAATTTGGGGTCTCACAAAGTAGGACTAATATCCATGAGGAGGGAGAAGAAATTGAGATTGCTTCCAACTGTAGCCTTCCATAAATATAATAAACTTTAGATATTTAAGGTCAGTTTAACAATTTAACTAATTTTTGTTTTGAACGGAGTATCAAAGTTATCATAAGGATAGCCCCTGTCTGCCCAGTAGAATAACTGAGTGATAGTTATGGAGAAAGGTTATGGGGCAAGGAGTCCTCAGATATTAACCACGGTTGTGTGTTGAAGGTAGAGGAGCTGGTGTCATCTTCTTTATATCAATAATTTACTAATAGAGCAGTTATATTGGTAATAAAGTACATGATTGGGGCTTTCTTTTCAGGGTATGCATTATAGTACAGATCATAAGTGACTTCCAGTGGCCCATGTGATAAAGGTTCGGTTTCAAGTCCCTGTTGCCGTTGGGAGATGGTGAAAGATTTCTTTAGTGAATGGAAGTCAGGTCAGTGAAGGTATGCCCTTCAAAAGGATATTGAAAGTTCAGCCCTTTCCTCTTGCTTCCACTTTGCTCTCAGGCCATAATGAGCAGCATGCACTCCCACCATGATGTAATACACCACCAAAGACCTTCAATAGCAGTAGAGACATGTGACCATAGACTGAAAATACTGAAGCCATGAGCCAAAATACATTTTTTCTCCTTTTAAGTTGATGCTCTCAGGAATTTGCCCCCCTCCATGTGGGTATCTTCCAGTCCTTGAGGACCTAATGGAATGGAATATAAGAAAAAAAAGGGAGAATTTAAATGGAATCTAAGAAAAATAAAGTAGACTTTGCTCATTTTTCCTGCCTCACTTCTTCAGCTGAAACATTTAATCTTTTCTACAACTCTTGAACTGAGGTTTACAACATTGGATCCCTGATTCTCAGGCCTAAGGAATTGAGACTGAATTGTATCTCCTAGTTCTTTCCTTTGCAGAAGACAGATACTGGTATTTCTCAACCTCAGTAATTACATAAACCAATTTCTCAAAGTACATCTCCTGGTGTGTGTGTGTGTGTGTGTGTGTGTGTGTGTGTGTGTATGTGTGTCCTACTGGTTTTGTTTCTCTGGAGAACCAACAATATAGGACATTGCTCCTGAATATTTTACAGAAATATTTAAAAATCATGGATGATTAGGAAATGTTATGAACAAGTGTATATTAGCATTGATTTTATAACCAAGATGAAATGGGAAAAGCCTAGAAAAACACCAACAGCTGCAAAAGACTAAGGGAGAGTAGAAATCTGGAAATCTGCAAGTAAAATGAAATGTTAAACTTCACTGAGGTATCATTGATATACAAAAACAGCACATATTCATTTATACTTTTTGTTCAGTTTGGATGTAGGTAAACACTTTTGATACTATCGTTACAAATTATTAAATATATCCATCAGCTCAAAATATCCCCTTGTGTTTTTTTTGTGTGTTGTTTTTATTGTTTGCTTGTAATTTTTGTAAGATCACTCAGCATATTATCTATAATTTTATTATATTTTAATGCTTATGGCAACATATTATTAACTACAGTTATTGTGTTATACAGATCATCAGAATTCATTAGTCTTGCATAACCAAAACTTTTTAACTGTTAAACAAAAATTCTCCATTTTTATCTCTCTTAGCCCTTAGCAGCCAATACTGTATTCTCTGTGTCTATGATTTTGAATATTATAGAAGCTTTGGATAAGTGGAATTGTGTAATATTTGTTCATGTCAGCTTATTTCACTTAATATGTCATCAAAGTCTACTCACATTGTTGCAAATGGTATGATAGCCTCCCTTTTAAAGGCTGAATAACATTTCATTGTACCTGTAACCACACTTCTTTATTCATATTTCAATGAGCATTTTTCCATATCTTGGCTATTGTGAATAACTTGCATTGAATTTGGAGGCGCAGATATCTCTTTGAAATTCTGATTTCAATTCCTTATATATTAGAAATGAGATTGCTATACATATGTTACTTCTATTTTCAATTTGTGAAAAATTTTCATATTATTTTCCAAGGTAACATTGTTAATAACATATATATATATATATATATATATATATATATTTAAGATGGAAATATCTTACAGACATAATATTTGAGAGGTAGAGATTGGATACAAAAGGTATTTATTGTATGATTTTACTGCATAAAGTTCTAAATCAGTTGAATACATCTTTGGAAATCAAAAACAGTACTTACCTTCATGTGGACTATGACTAGAAGGAGATTTTGTAAAAATCTCTAGCATGTGGAATAAAATTCTATTTTTGCTCTGTTTTCTAGCTAAATGAGTGTGTTAATTTAGGTTAAATATAAAACAAAAAAGAACAAAAATCATTCCAATTGTCTTGACTTACATTTAGGCATGGGTGAAAATAAAGTTGAAGTAAAATATAAGGGGAAATTATATAGATTTGCTGAATGCTTTTGCATTATTACATTTATTTCACATAAGTTTGTTACAGATTAGAGAATTATGGTAATACACAAAAATGTTTTTCAAGATGCAAATTGTATCTTACAAGTCATCATATTTAACCAACTTTTCTTCATCTCTCTTCCCTCACCATACTTTTCCTGGCCTATGATAACAATCAATTTTCAACTTCTATGAGATCAACATTTGAGAATATGCATATTAGTGAGATAATAGGGTACTTGTTTTTCTGGGCCTGACTTATTTCACCCATGATGAAGATATCTAGTTCCATCCATGATGTCACAAATAATAGGATTTTATTATTTTTCATGGTTGAAGAGTGTTCCATAGTGAATACATAGAAATAGTTCTATGAATGTAGAATTTATCTTTTTCTTCTTACAGTTGATCCTCAGAGTTGGTTTATAATGTAGAGAAAAAACTATTTTCATGACCTCATCTGCTATGATAGAATGAACCAAGCTACCCTAGACTCAGTTTCATTCTGATATAAACAATTGCATTCCTATGTGTTGTAATTTCTTTATTTATTTGCTTAATTACTTTTGAATTACTGGGGATTAAATCCAGGACCTCACATTTGCTAGGCAAATGATCTACCACTGAGCTACATCTCTAGCCCTTTTTTCTAAAAAAAATATTTTCAGACAGAGTCCCACAGAATTGCCCAGGCTATCCTCAAACTTATGATCCTGCCTCAGCCTTTCAAGTAGCTGGGAAACCTGTCTGCTCTACTATACCCATGTTGCAATTTGGGTCCTGGACTCCATATCATTAATGGATGAAAAAATGGCCACTGCAATACCTTTCTTATATTGTCAAAAACAAAGACTCTTCTAAAACTGAGCCATTCAAACTAGTGTTTTCCCTATAACACATTATAACAGCTAAAAGTTAGAAAAAGGAGAAACAAGTCACACGTTTTAAAACCATCAATATTTGTGAACATATTTTAATGGCAACTTTTAGAAGAACTGTACTCATTTACATTAGCTTAACCGTAGGTAACTCAACAAAGAAAATTTAATGCAGCATTTTGAATCAACTGTGAATGGATTTCTTTTAAAAAATCTTTTTAATTATAGCTGGCACCATGAGTTTAAAACTGGAGGCAACTGAAAAGTAATATATGTGTTAGTTATCGACACTAATGTGGGACCCCAATATAAGTGACTGGTTATGGTTTAATATTCCAAGAAAGAACACATACATAAGCCAAATGTTTAATTTCAAATATTGAACATCAAAGGAATCATTTTTTTCCCTCTCACAGTAAAACTACTTTTAACACAGTCTGGAAATTGGTTTACAGACTTTTCTTATAGCTAAAAACATGAGAACAGAGATTCAGACCATGTGGCTGCCCGGAGCCACAGCCCTTGGCCTGCCATAGATGATTTAAAAAGTTCTACATAGAAAGAGCCAAGATGTTTTTGGTCTGGGTTTCTAAGTGAGTGTGGTTTGGAACAGTTTAAGTGGGGAGAGACCTGTTTTTGGAAACCTTGAATTTTTTTACTTTTTTGTTCTTTCCAGCTGGCCAGAACCCCAAATCAGGTGCCTGTTTAGATGGAAGCCACGTTTTTAGGAATTAGATGGAAATTATACTCATTATTTCATATTTTCAATGCCAAATCTATAGTGAAAGGCAAGGGGATTTTAAGCTCAAAAATCTATGTAGAATTTGGCTTTAAATTTTTAAATTTCTGGGAGGAGTTTAAGGAATAAATTTGTTGTTGAAAATTACATGGCAGAAGTGTTATATTGTACCCCAAGTCACACGTGGTTTCCTTTAATAGAGAAGTCACTCTTATAGTGAAAGAATATTTCCCTGTAACTATTCAAAACCACTTAGTGCACAACAGTTTGCCCAAGTGAGACTCTTTGAAGGCTTTAATATATTCATACATTCATAAAAATAACAATTCATTAGCAATTAGAGATGAAGAAATGCTTTGCATTTCTTTTTCAAAATAAAAAGAAACTTCATAAATGATGAATAGCAATTGAAGTGTGTTCTTTTTGTTTTATTTTAAGATATCTAATCTTAACCAGGCATGGTGGTGCACGCTTGTAATCCCAGTATTTGGGAGGCTGAGACCAGAGGATCCAGGTTCGCGGCCAGCCTCAGCTACCTAGTGAGGGCCTTGACAACTTAGGGAGACGCTGTTTCAAAATAAAGAACAAAAAAGTAGGGCTGGGCGTATAGCTTGGAGGTAGAATGCCCCTGAGTTCAATCCCCAGTACCAAAAAAAGAAAAAAAAATCTAACCTTATTGATCATGCATTATATTCAGGCCTTTTAGACAATAGAAGAGGCCCTTGACTAAAAACTGCATGTTTCTCAGCCTATTTTGTTTGATTTTGAGTGAACTAGTTAATCTTAGTTTATTCATTTTGTTAATCTGTAAAATTAAGGAATAATGTTAGTAATTTATGGTATTATGAATAATAAAATCATGCATCTAAAGTTTTTAGAAGAGAGCTTGGCACACAGAACTTGGGACCAGGCATGATACTTCATAGGCATCCCATATAGGTACTCAGTAAATGTTACCAATTGTTATTACCATCTCAATCAAACCTCATGATGACCTGTGAGTGGTCAATCTCATTGACAATTTAAATAGAATTGGCAATTCTTGAAAATCCAGAATTGGCCATACCAAGTTATTTGTTCAAGTACATTCAGAGATTTTTAAAATGCTTGTCTCTCCAAACATTAAATATAATTGACAATTCTTCTTTTTAGTCTGTCAAATTACATCCAACACATTATCTGTGTCAGGTTCTGCACTAAGATCTAGGCAATCAAAGAGGAATATGACTTGATTCATCATGTAAAGAGATCATGTTTTTCACACATAGCCATATATGAAAATCAATTGTTCAAATACTAGTTATAAGACTTCCTGAAAAAAAAAAAAAACAACAATGGGGTAAGGTAAAGGTGTCACCTACCTCACTGTGGTGATTTGGATTGCTGTCTGCAAGGGCTGGGAAGGTAGGAAAAATGGCTCAGTTACGCTGACATTATGAAAATCTGTTTTTTTCAATCAGACTTTTTTAGACGTTGAAATCACCAAAAGCGTAGGTAATAAGCATTTTGCTTTTGTTCTTAATTAACTAGGAATATTTGGCTCTCAGAACTATAGTTTTGAAATTGATAGCAAATTTTCTCATTATTTGCTTCTCAATTATCAATTATATATCAAATCATATGATTTTTGTATTACTTGCACATTTCAGTCACAGTTTAGAAAACTTATTCTGCAATACCTTAAATTCAATTTGTAATAGAAAGAGTTAAAGTTTTACAATGAGTTTTGTTTTCTCCCTTAACTTACTTTAAGATTGGGGAATCTAAAGGAGGGTATGGGGAAGGAGAATTAATAAAGAAAACACTTCTACTGACATTATATACATATATAAGAGTATCAATGCCAGTCTTGCTATCATGTATAACGAAGGAGGGGGAGTAGGAAAGGAGCAGAGGGGGGAGGTGTGTGTACTTGTATGTTACTGTCAACATGATTTACATTATTATTATTATTACTTTTTGCTGTACTGGAGATTGAACCCAGGGGCATTCTACCTCCAAGCCATATCCCCAGCCCTATATTTTATTCTTTATTTTGAAACAGGGTCTCACTAAATTATGGAGGGATTCATTAGGTAGCTGAGGATGGCTGCAAACCTGAGATGCTCCTTTCTCAGCCTTCCAAGTACTGGGATTATAAGTGTACACCATCATACCTGGCAATTATTTACATTATGATGTCAGACTATAATGCACCAATAAAAGCACATTACAAATTTTTCGAAGAAAATAAAATAAAATCCTTAGGGGAAAAATAAATAAAAATCTAAAAGAAAAGTTTACTAAAAATATTGAATTATGCAAAAAGAATTTGAGATTTGAAACACTTTTTCTAAATAACAGAAAATATTCAACTAATTAATAATAAGCATATATTTGATATTCATGGTTACATTATCCTATATTTCACTTTTAAGTATTATACCTTCATTTTTACATTTAGTTTTCATGCAATTTTGAAAATTAAAATATTAGAATTCATAGTCATTTGAGAAGTAATACTCTTAATTTCCTATAAATGTTAACATTTCTAATAGTTAATGTTTATAGTTTATATCTATGAACTTTTGTTTAGTTAGAAAATATGCATGCATATCAAACTCCCTCCCATTTCATTATACCCAGCTATCCTAATTAAGGCGCTGATATTAAAGCCTTAAAAGGATGAACAATGTGATGGCTTTGCTCAGAATGGCTTCCTCAATATGTTTCCCTTCTGAATCTGAGACATCATATGGTCAGATACTTAAGGATATTTGAGATCATGTTATTTGGAATTTCTCTCCATCTATTTTCTCTTATGGTGCTGGGGCTTGCATGCTTGGCAAGCAGTCCACCAGTGAGCTAACAGCCAGTCACTCGTCTTTTCCATGTTGCAATATCTGCTTTCAGTGTAATAACAAATTATTAGAAATTGCAAGAAGTATGTGTCCATTCATTATAACAAGCAGCATTGTAGACTTTTTAAAAATTGAGAATATTCTTAGAACCTCGTAATACTTCATTGATTTTTAGGTAAAAGATATTGTTTTCAATATAATTAATTCCACAATAGGCCAAGTACAAATGAAGCGCAGAGTTCTCCTTTGGTTTCAAACAGCAATGAGTTGATAATTGTTGCTCAAAACTGTACTATCAATAACTCATGATTTTATTTGTTTAGTTTTTAAATATTTAACTTATTTATTACCTAACAAAGTTTGTATCAACAACCCACAGGACAACTTTCAATGAGTATTTTTAGGCAACAGAGAAGTAAGTGAAAAACAGAATTTTTCTTTCAGTCCTCAGGAGTCAACCTTATAAAACTTGATGAAACAGTTTATCTGTAAACCTCAAAAGCAAAATGGCCTTGGACATTTTATTAACTGGTAAAGTGTATAACAAATTTAAAAGAGCTCTGGAAAGAATGGAGACTTATCTAGTAATACTTATGTAATATTCTGCTTGCAATGTTAGATCTTCTTTCAAATTAAGCCTTTTAATGTTTTAGGGGAAAGGCAACATTTAAAGAATTTTGTGAGTTTTACTTTGAACTTAAAGAAAATAAGCACATGATGATAGAAAATAAGATCCTAGTTCATATTCAATACTTTCCTTATTTTAAATAGTTATCTATCATTTCATTACATCATTATGAATAATATAATATACATAAAAATGGAAGAAATGCATAAACACTAGCATATACATATATTAATGACTTAGATTGAAAATGATTTAAGAGTTTGTGGAAAGAGGAACTCTCACATGCTGTTGATGGGTTTGTTAATTAGTACAACCAATATGGAGATCAATATGGAGGTTCCTCCAAAGACTAGGAATGGAACCATCATATGACCAAATATATATCTCCTCATAATCTCTCTAAAAGAAGTAAAGTCAGAATACTATATTGTTACATGCATATCTATGTTTATAGCAGCACAATTCACAAAAACCAAATTATAGACTCAAACTTGTTGTCTGTCAACAGATGAATGAATAACAAAAAAGTGGTATATGCAAACAATAGAATTTTACTCAGTTATGAAGAAGAAAAAAATTATATGATATGCAGAAAAATGCATGAAACTAGAGAATATTATGGTGAGTGAAATCAGCCAGTGTCAGAAAGTCAAAGATCATATGGTTTATTTCATATGTGGAAGATTGAAATAGGAAACATAAGGGACTTCAGATAAATAAGGAGAGAAACCAATAGTGTGGGGAGCAAAAAGATTTATATAAAAAGCATAAAGACATGAGGAGCTAAGATGGCTACTTTGGGCAATTAAAATTCAGCCAGTTCCCTGAGTGCCTGTTGCCCCACCCTGAGGCTAGGTTCTTGACCCACACCCATGCCTTTGTTTTCCCCCCCATTTAGATAAGATGTGAATAACAAATGCTTCTCCAAAACCTGACTGATGCTGCATCATCTGGGTCTGTGAGGGTACTCAAGGTCAGTCCTCAGTATTTATGTCACTAAGGTTGCTCAATAAAGTTGAACATTTGTTCCCCTTGCAAGGTGTGTGTGTCTGTCTGTCTTTTCTGTTTAAGCTTCCAGTGCTGACTGCAGAATGAGGAAACTGAGGCAGCAGCTGGCCTGCACCACAATAGACTAGTGGAAGGAAATTGGAAGAGGGGGATAGGAAAGAGAGAAAAGGAAGAATGAGGAAGGGAATAGTTAAAATACCTCCATACATGAAGATGTAATTACCAATCTCTCTAACATGTATGGAGAGAAAAAAGGGGTAAGTGGCGTGAGATGAGGAAAGAAATGATGCACCAAGTGATGTGTGTGTACATGTTGTTTATCATTTTGAACCTCTCTCTCTCTCTGTCTCTCTCTCTCTCGGTCTCTCTCTCTCTCTGTCTCTGTCTGTCTGCTGTCTGTCTGTCTCTCTCTCTCTCTCTCTCTCTCTCTCTCTCTCTCTCTCTCTCTCTCTCTTTCTCTCTCTCTCTCTCTCTCTCTCTCTATATATATATATATATATATATAATACTATATATATATATAATTACAATGCACAGAAATTATTTAATATTATAGAACATGATGACTATGGTTAACCATGTTATATTCTTTTTTTTTATTAATTGGAGCATTGTAATCATACATCTTTGTTAGGTACAAGCTGATAAAGGTATATATGGCACACATTTCTCGTTTAACCCCTTCCCCAATTCCCACCCCACTCCCTCTCCCTCCCTCCTTCTCAAGTTCAGTTTAGTGATTGACTTTGATATATTTGCAAAAGTACATCATGTGCATCAGGGTGTCTCCTCCCCCCCATCCATCACCTTCAGTTAAGTCAACTTCTTTGCTTATCTAGGGTTTCTCCTTTTTCATCTGGAGTCCCTCTTATGCCCCATCTGTTCCCTAGCATCCACATATTAGGGAGAACATATGCTTTTTCACTTTTGTGACTGACTAATCTCACTTAACATAATGTTTTCCAGTTGCATCCATTTCCCTGCAAATAGCATGATTTTGTTCTTCTTTATGGCTGAGTAAAATTCCATTGTGTACATATCCCATAGTTTTGTAATCCATTCATCTGTCGATGGACATCTTGGCTGGTTCCATAGTTTGGCAACTGTGAATTGTCCAGCTATAAACATAGATATACATGCATTGGTCTGATAGTTTGGTTTCTGTTCTTTTGGGTAGACACCCAGAAGTGGTATTGCTGGATCATGTGGAAGGTTCATTCCCATTTGTCTGAGGATCCTCTGTACTGTTTTCCAAAGTGGTTGCACTAATTTGCAATCCCACCAACAATGTATAAGGGTTCCCACTTCACACCCTCACCAGAATTTATTGTTTTTCGTGTTTTTATGATTGCCATTCTGATTGGAGTTAGGTGAAATCTCAAGGTAGTTTTGATTTGCATCTCTCCAGTTGCTAATGATGTTGAACATCTCTTCATACATTTATTGGCCATTTGTATTTCTTCTTCTGTGAGATGTCTATTTAGATCCTTTGCCCATTTTTTGATTAGGTTATTTGTTTTCTTAGCTGTGAGTTTCTTGAGTTCACTGTATATCCTAGATATTAGTCCTCTATCAGAAGAGTTGCTGGCAAATTTTTTCTCCCACTCTGTGGGCTCTCTGTTGAGGTTCTTGATAGTTTCATTTGCTACACAGAAGTTCTTCAGTTTAATGCAGTCCCATGTATTGATCTTCTTTTGAGTTGCTTGTGCTTTGGGGGTCTTGTTGAGAAAGTTTTTACATGTGCCTATGTGTTGTAGTGTTGGTTCTATGCCCTCTTCAAGTAGCTTCAAAGTCTCTGGCTTGACTTCCAGGTCTTTGATCCACCTTGAGTTGACTCTTGTGCAGGGTGAGAAAGTGGGGTTTATTTCCATTTTCCTGCATATGGTTAGACAGTTTTGCCAACACCATTTGTTAAAGAGGCTATCTTTTTTCCAGTGTGTATTTTTGGCTTCTTTGTCAAAAATCAATTGACTGTAAGCATGTGGATCTGTTTCTGAATCTTCTATTCTGCTCTACTGGTCTATGTGTCTGTTTTTGTTAAATTCTTAAAAATAGTTGAAGGTAATTTCAAGTGATATCAGTATACAAAGTAATCATATAAGATGATATATATGTTAATTAATTTGATTTGGTCGTTTATAATGTATACATGTCTCAAAACATATTGTACAAAAACTTAGCACTTTGCCATCATTATTTATGAACAATCATCTATTTAAATATATATTTTTGAATATTTGATAGTTATATATCTAATGAAAATTTAGCTATATGTAATATCACTAGAAAATTCCTAAACCAGACATACTTCTACAAAACTTCAATACTAAATTCTACCTAAGAAAGTAATAGTATTTTCCTAGTGTCTGAGTCCATATTCAAAACTTCCCAACTGGGCATGGTGGTACACACTTGTAATCCCAGTACTTGAGAGGCTAAGACAGGAGGATTTCAGATTCACAACCAACCTCAGCAACTTAGGGAAGCCATCCACAACATAGTGAGACACTGTTTCAAAATAAAAAATAGGGCTGGGGGTGTCCCTCAAAGATAGAATACCCCTAGGTTCAATCCCAAGTGCCACACACACAAAAATTCCCAAATGTCAATACATGTCTTAAAGCTATCTAATTTCCAATATAGCTCAAAAATATTCATACACTGAATTTTGTAATGTCCTTTATTTTTTCTTCATGGGTTTTGTTGTTGTTTGGGTGTTTTGTTTTACTTCTTTTTATTTTATTTTGATTTTGTTTTGTTTGTTTTTATTTTGGTAATGGGGCTGAACTCAGTGGCATTCTACCTATAAGCTGTACCTTCAACCCTGTTTATTTGTTTTTATTCTGAAACAAGGTTTTACTAAGTATCTGATGCTAGTGTAAATTCTGAGATACTCTTGTCACAGTCTTCCATGTACTGAGATTACAGGTGTATACCACTGAGCCTAGTTCCTTTTAGTTTTTCTAAAATAAATATTTAATCCTTATGATTATACACTTTTAAAAATTAAAATTTGAAGCTAGTAAATATTCTTTATTTTAGAATTTCTCACATACTTTTTAATGCATAATTTTTGTCTCATGAATTCATTTTACCTTTTCCTTAAACTCTATTTTTTTAAATTGGAAATTAGGTCTAAAGGCCACATACATTCTGGGTTAAATATTTTGTCGCAAAACTATGGCATAGGTAAAGCTATATAATCTATGTTACATTCCATCTTTTGGCACCCAACATCGGGTTGTCTCAAAATAAATGAAGCTAATTTTCATCTTCCCTTTTCAGATGATAACAAGCCATATGTCCATATTTTTAAATGCTTTTCTCCTTCAGCAATTAGCAAGCAATCTGTGAAATAATACTTTTGAAACATTGCAAATATCTATTCCACAATAATCCTTCACCCACATTTATATTTTTTCATACAGTAATGATCATGTACTGAATCATCAATTTACTAACTTGTTATCTTCTAATCCTATCATTTAAATTGATTTTTTTAAAGAACTTTTTGTCAACAACAGGTGAACTATAGTTCTTTCTTAAAAGGTAGCATATATGCTTAATTTTGCCTGTGTGTGTGTATGTAAGGTGTGTGTATGTGTGTGTGTGTGTGTGTGTGTGTGTGTGTGTGTTGGTACTAGAGATTGAAAACAGGAGCCTTCTACCTCTGATCTACATCCCTAGCCCTTTTAATTTTTTGTTTTGTTTTGTTTTTTGAAAAAGGTTTCACTAAGTTACTGCACATTGGTCTCAAATCAGCCATCCTCCTGTCTCTTGGCTGATTCAGCCTCTTTAATTAGTGACTGCCAGGCAGAAACTCTTTAGAGTTGAGGTAAGTTTGGTAGATTGGTTGCGGTAACCTTGGGGTAAGATTGTTGGCAAATAGTTATTCTTTTTCATTTTCTTTTTTTTTTCAAAACATCACTATAGATTTACAAAGTTTTAATTAAATATTCCATAATGCATCATAGTTCATATTTATGCACAAGTTATAAAACAATTTATAAAGTAAGTAAGTATGGAAATCAAAGATGTCTGTAAAAACCTGAATGGATACTTTTTGTTTGTACCTCAAAACATGTAATTAGTCATTCACCATATATCTTGGTTGAAGAAAATATTCATATTATTATCTCATATGGTTCCAGGCTGTACATGAAATCTACAGAAACAGATACTATTAAAAGAATCAGTAGAAGAAAACATTCAGCTAGAAATTAAATCAGATGTTGTTTGGCATATAATATTTCAATAGCTGTTATCATTATTTTCATCAAATATTTAGCATACTACCACTCAGAAATTGGCTTCTAACAATAACTACACTCACTATATATATATATATATATATTATATAATATATATATAACTTGTGCTAATTTTTTCTAATCTTTGTTATGCCAATGTTATTAAACACCAAGCAGCAGAGTCATGTTTGCAATTAACTGCTTTGCATATTATTTTGTAAACCTAAGCAGAATATTTGTTAGAAAAACTGATTCATTCACATAAATCTTATTAAAAGCAGCTTAATTTTTTTCTACAATTTTTTCTGCATTCTAACCTATGAAACTGAAAAAGTAGGAAGTGATTATATTAAAATTATAGATATAAAATGGTATATTTTAAAGGTAAAATCCATGAAAATTATAAATGCAATGCAAATTATGAGGTGAACTATTAGTAACACAATAACCAACAGAAGCAATATTTTCAGGAGTTTATCATCTTGCAAAGCTGTGTTCTATTTTGGTGAATTAGAGCTACCTTGAGAAGTTTTATGGAATAGTCAGAGTTGAGGAAGAAACCTGTAAGTAGAAACTATTGCTAAAAAATAGCTGACACTAGCTCAGCATTTGAAATATAATAATCATCATCTCCTAAGATAATAGAATACAGATGGTAGCCAGAGATATTTATAGGTATCATTGAGTTTAACAATCAGCAAAAAAGGAGTATGATGTACTGATAGGGCTTTAAAAACAAGGATAGATACAGAAATATATACAACTAGACAGATACTCAGTTGACTTATGTAAATCCGCCTCTGGTTATGGGCAAAAAGTCACTAGGATAACTCCAATTTACCAGAGTCTTATCATAAGCATTTAGACTCCTTGACTCACATGAACAAGGATATTAGAAAACTACTCTAGATGGAAAGTTGGCACAGGAAACAATTAGGATCTAGATGATAAAAATTAGATTATATGTTAGAATCTATGTTTAAGAAAAAGGATGAACATTTTATAATTTCAAGAAGAAAAAAAATACATCAGAGCTAATCTAGACCTAAGGAATTACTTGATGCACAGTCTGAACACTGAAATGGAATTCTTGACTTCTCTACAAACTAAGATCAGGACTGATGGGGCCATAAGTACGGCGAACCCGTCATTGAGGAAATGGAAAAGAGAAGAGACAAAACTTGAAGGAAAGATGCTTTAAATTGACCTCTAAATTTGGTCCTAATTTTATTTTTTTAGATGGCTTCACTATGTTCTTCAGGATAATCTTGAACAGGGAACTGAAATGATCCTTCTGTTTCAGCCTCCCAGAAAACTGGGATTACAAGTGTGCATCACCCTGCACACTCCTGTTAAAATTTAAAAACACAACAGAAAAAAATGCAATTTAAATGATTTGAGATCTTATATACTAAACTACATATTAATAGAGCTATAATCATTAATAAATTGAGTATCAAAGAATAATTTACTAAATAATGTTTAGATCCATATTTTACATTTTGATAAATTGCTCCAGTCCAATGACTGAAATAATTAATGGTTAAATATTTTTACATTGTATTGAATAAGATTATCACCTTAAAATATGCTTTTCTTTATGCATTTACTCTGATATAGTATAGCATTTTCATCCTAAATACTTCCTTTTTTACCAAATATAATTAAAATATTTATTTATTTATTTATTTATTTATTGCAGTAGTAGGGATTGAATCCAGGGGTATTCTACCTCCAAGCTACACCCCAGCCCTATTTTTCATTCTTTATTTGAAACAGGGTCTCAGTTAAGTTGAGAACGGCCTAAATAGTTAGCTGAGGCTGGTCACTAACCCAGATCCTCTAGTCTCAGCCTCACTAGTACTGGAATTACAAATGTGCACCACCATGCCCAGCTATGAATTGATTTTTTTTATTGTTCTTATCATGCTAGCTTCATATTTTTAAGGTAAATGATGATACAATTAATCACTCTATATCAACTCCATACTTATTCCAAAAGAGTTGGATTTTTTTTTATTTAAAGTTTTGATAAGTGAAAGCATTTCTTTGAGAACTTAAAAACACAACAAGAGATGTTATGTGTATATATATTACTTTGAATCTTGTTACAGTGTATAATCATATTGTACCAATAAAATTCTAAAGAAACAAAAGACAAAATTCAGGAAACCTCAAAGTTGAATAAAGTAGACACTATTATTTATAGTGGTACATTGAATGCATGATTATGTATAACAACTTTATGCCATAAGTTTAATAGCACATTATTTTAATTAGTTTAACTAAATCCTGTTTGTTGAAAAATGTTATAGCAGATTGTCTGGTGACAGTTCATTTTTCCTGATTATAACTTTAATAATATTTTATTGATTACATAGAATAAAGTTTCATCTCTGTAATAACAAATGTCAAGGCAAGAAATCCTTCATAAATACACTAAAATCACTATTACGTTTGTAAGCCTTTTTGGAACAGAATCCTGAATTCATTTTAAAAATTTAAACTTTCATAATCAATTCAAAAAAGTTATTAAACTTAGGAAGAACAACGTGTCTACCAAAGTTTACAACAATCAAATATTTTCCATTTTATAGTTTAGTACTGTGTAGCATGTTTTTGTACAAGATTTGCAAGTATTTTGGAGACACTGAAGTGAATCTGTCCTAAAAAATAAGAACAGTTTTTCCTTGATCAAATTTAGTTTTAGCTAGGCATGGTGGAGCACACATGTAATACCGGTACTTGAGAGGCTGAGATGGGAGGATCCGGGTTTGAGGCCAGTCTCAGCTATTTAGTGAGACCCTCTGCAACTTAGTGTGACTCTGTTTCAAAAGAAGGAATAAAAAATATGGCTCGGAGTATAGCTCGGAGGTAGAATGCTCCTGGTTTCAACCCCCAGTACTGCAAAAAAAAAAAAAAAAAATTGGATTTTTCTTTTAGTGATGACTAAATATGTGTTTCTAACTTTAGATCTATTTCTCAAAGACCTAGTCATAGACTGATAAAGATATTATATCAGAGTATTATAGCAATACATGTATATCCATGTTTATAGCAGCATAATTCACAATAGCCAAATAATGGAAGCAACCTAGGTATCCATCAAAAGATGAATAGATTACAAACGTATGGGATATACACACAATGGAATTCTATTCAGCAATAAAGGAGAACAAAATAATGTCATTTGCAGAAAAACTGATGAACCTGGAGAAAGTAATGTTAAATGTGATGAGTCAATCATAGAAAATGAAGGGTCCTATGTTTTCTCTCATATTCAGAAGCCAGGAAGTAATCCGGACACTAGAGAGACTTCAGATAATGGAGGAATAACTCCACTGGAGCCAGGAAGGTAGTCTAAGGAAAGGGTGGGGAGAGGGAGGATCAATCACTTCCATTGTCATTATATACATATATGAGAATATTAATGTCAATTTGAATACCTTGTATGGGGAAGAGGGGAAATGGAAAAGGAGCAGGGTGAAATCCCACCAGGTGCTGTATGCATGTATGTCATTATCACTATAGTCTATAATGTCACTATCATTATAGTTTTTCATAACTTCATTATGGTGTGAAACTATAATATACGAATAAAAGTGTTAAAAATGGAAAATGCACATTTTTAGAATAGAAATTATATTAAAGCCCATTTTTAGATTGTGGGACCATTGTATTACTTACTGATGTTTGGCTGGCGCTCTCACTCTCTCTCTCTCTCCTCTTAGATATTACATTTTTTGTCTTCTTGTTTTGGGGGAATTTATTTAAACATTTATTGCATTTACATTTTAAAATAAGTAGCAAAATTGTATAATGGAAATATAATTTCCTATCAGTGGGTAAAAATAATTATGAAGCCCAGATTTAAAAATAAGAATATAATTACCACTTTGTTACAGAAAAGAATAAATATATCTTAGAAATTAGTGTTTCATTTTTCTATGTTCAGGCTCAAAATTTATATAGACCATAGTCAACACTATGCAGGTACTTGAAAAATCAAAGACATTTGCTCCAAGTTATTTTAAAGAGTGATAAAAAAAATTGCATGCTTTCAATTTCTAGTAGATAATTATGTCATATAGAACAACTTATATTTGCCATCTGCTCTTGTATCTTAAAAAAATGAAGTATCTTCTCTTGACCTACAACCACATGCAATTATTTTCGTACTGTTTATAGAAAAAAATCTATATACACTGTCTTTAAATTTCTCTTCTTCAGTTTTTTATTGACTTCACTTCAGCTAAGATTTCTGTGCTAACAATTGCAAAGAAGCCTGTTTTATCAGGGTTTTGTTAACAAAAGATACATTTAGCCTAATCCAAGATCAATTCTAAATTCTCATTATTCAACAGCATTGAATCCTGATGATTTGTTTTCTTCTTCCTAAAACCGTCTTCTGAATTTCACTTTCCCAACTACTTTTGTTCCTCAGCCTGTTTTGCTGTTTGCTCAATGTCCCTGATCACTTTGTTGGGATTACTCAGATCTCAATCTCTTTCTTTCTTTCTTTCTTTCTTTCTTTCTTTCTTTCTTTCTTTCTTTCTTTCTTTCTTTCTTTCTTTCTTTCCTTTCTTTCTTTCTTCCTTCCTTCCTTCCTTCCTTCCTTCCTTCCTTCCTTCCTTCCTTTCTTCCTCCCTTCCTTCCTTCCTTTTTCCCTCCCTCCCTCCCTTCCTCCCTCTCTCTCTCTTTCTTTCTTCTTTCCTTAAGTGTACTGTAATTATACATCACAGTGAGGTTCAGCATGGCAAATAAATAAATGCACGCAGCATACATCATGTGTATTCCACTGTTTTCCACTCATCTCACCCAACTCCCTATAGATGATCTTTCCATTGATACAAATAACTCTATGTATGAACAAAGGATTATTTGAATAGTTTTCATCATCAGTTATCACCTTCCTTTTCCCCAACTCCCTCTCTGGATCCTCCTCTTCCATTCTACTAGTGTCTCTCTTCATTTATCTGAAGTCTTCCTGGTTTCCAAATTTCTCTCTAGTTTCCACATATTACTGAAAATATATGGCCTTTCACTTTCTGTGCCTGGCTAATCTCACTAAGCATATTATCAACTTCCATCCATTTTGCTGCAAATGATATGACTGTGTTCATTTTTATGGCTGAGTAGAATTCCATTGTGTGTATATGCCATAATTTCATAATTCATTACTTTGTTGATGAACACCTAGGCTGGTTCCACAGTTTGGCAATCATGAATTGTGTTGCTACATGCATAGAAATGCATATATCCCTATAATAATCTAGTTTCAATTCCTTTGGGAAGATTCCTAAAAGTATTATACCTGAGTTGTGTGGTAGCTCCATTTTCAGTCTTTTGAGAAAGCTCTATACTGATTTCCATAGCAACTTAACTGATTTGTAATCCCACCAAAAGTGTATATGAGTTTCTATTTCCCCACATCCTCACCAGCATTTGTTGTTGTTTGTATACTTAATTATTGACATTTAAACTAGAGTTAGATGGAATCACAGTGCCATTTGATTTGCATTTTCCAGATTGCTAATGATGTTGAACTTTTTTTATATATTTATTGGTCATTTGTATGTCTTCATTTGAGAAATATCCATTCAAATTCATTGTTCATTTTTATTGGGTTCTTTGTTTTTTTAATATTGGGTTTTTTTTAAGTCTTTTTTTTTTTTTTTTTTTTTTTTTTTTTTTTTTTTTTTTTTTTTTTTTTTTTTTTTTTTTTTTTTTTTGCAGTACTGGGGATTGAACTCAGGGGCGTTCTACCTTCGAGCTATACCCCCAGCCCTATTTTTTATTCTTTATTTTGAAACCAGGTCTCACTAAGTTGTGGAGTGCCTCACTAGGTAGCTGAGGCTGGACGCGAACCCAGATCCTCTGATCTCAGCCTCCCAAATGCTGGGATTACAAGCGTGCGCCACCTCGCCTGGCTTTTTTTAAAGTTCTGTACATATTCAAGATTTTATTCCTGTACCAGAGGAGCAGATAGAGAAGATTAGGTTTTTGATAATTTCCTTTGCTGTATAGAAACTTTTTAATCTGATACCATTTCATGTATTGGTTTTTGTTATTATTTCCTTAATTTGGGGGGTCTTAATAGTGCCTATGTGTTGAAGAGTTGTCCCATGCCCTCTTCTAGTAGTTACCTAGTCTCTGATCTACTTTCTAGTTATTTTATCCATCTGAGTTGACACTTGTGCAAGGTGAAAGGCTCTCCCAATTATCTGATCCTAAAATTGGTTTAATTTGTTTACATCAAATATAAAAAGAAACATCTCCTGTACACCTTTTATAAAAGAACTACCAAGATGTGACTATTTATCACTCCTCATTTTATTATTTTTCTTTTTTATGATCTGTCAAAAAAGCTAAATATTTTACCTAGAGTTATTACAGATTCGAAAAATTCACTTTTGAGGAGCAAAAAGAGTAATCATAAACCTCTTGGTTTATCACTCTATAGCAATAGAGTTATGAAGCTGGAACAGGATTTGTGTTTTCACATGAAAGAATGTTAATTACTCAGAGTTATAGGACTTCTGCTGAGGAGTCTAGGCAACTTTTTATTATGTTATAATAACAGGCAGACCTCCCAGAGTTGAGGGCCAGTTTAACTTCCTTCCTATAATATCTGGGACAATTCATACAATGCATGTTATGAGAGAAGGCACTGAGCAAATATCATGTTGCTCTCTAGGGTAGTTTAAACTTGTGTGTCTGCTAAAATCATAGTCTGTACTCCCAACATCACTTTTCACAGTATTAGAGCTTCTTATGAAATCCAAAAGTTAACTGAGTCATATCATTGACATACTTCATGATAAAATACTTACCATTATTAGATTAATTTTCTTTTTTTTAAAGGAATGTGCAGCAATATATGTCACATGAATAGGGTAGAAGTGATAGTAACATTCAAAAACCAAGGCCTACAGAGAATAAGTACATGGAGGAGGAGAGAAAGGAGGGTCACATTAGGCTCATTTAACAGTATTCCATTCAAGCATGTTCTACCTCCCCTCCGGGCACAGTTATAAAATGATCCCTGCTGAGATTATGTCTACACATCACTCGCTGTATCTAGAGGGAGAGACAGTTAATGGTTTTACATACCCCTTGCTGTGCTCAGACGCATATGTCTTCTCAATCAAATGATAGAGATAATTACTAATTCTAATAAAGACTCAAGCTTGATAAATTTTACAGAATTGATTTTAATTTGTTTTCTTCATGTTCAAAAATCTCAAAGTTTTAAGCCAAACTCTAAATATGTAATCTTTTAGAGTAATAGATTTGGACTTAGTGTGTTGTATAGGTGTTAAAAATTCGATGCAGAGATAGGTCTCTAACTCTGTCCTCTTTATAATAAGAATTTAGGTTCTTAATAAACTGTAACTTTCTTTTTTCTGATTTTTTCACCTGTATAATAGAAGTATTTTATTAATAGAATACTGGTTAGTGATCAATAAAGCAAAGCTACAAAAGAGACAGATGTGGGGTTCATAGCTATGATTTGTATTTCTAAATATCTCACTGTTTTATATTTTGTATTTAAAGACAATGATCTCTACTTGTTCATCAATTAGAATTTATTTTTATTAATGTATATATTGAAAAAAAATGTGAGGATGTAATTTTATCTTAAGATAACATCTAATTCACTTAAAACCTGTAGCATCTTTTTTAGAAGTATTATCCAAATTAAAAAACATTAGGATATCATTCTTATAATTTATGAAATTTTAAAAAATATTTTTTTCAATGAGTGGCAGGAGGATTTCTAACCAAGTGAATTTTACAATTATAAACCATTTCTTTGGATCATTGAATATCAACTAAAAATTCTACGTCTGCAAAAACCCTGAGAGTAAATATGTAGCTTTACCTTTGTTTAACTCAGTATTTCCAAAATAGATAACATCAAGGCATATATTTGAACAATATTGATTTATATTACTTATAATACTTCTGCAGCAGTTTGCAGTGTGGCAAGCAGAAATAAAGCTATAGTTCTTTTGATTCTTTTATAAATATAATACTATGGTAATTATCAATAAAATATTTAAAATTTGTATTGTCATGGGAGAAAAGGAAAAGTTGCTCAAGGTGCTTTACCACCATTTATTTAGCATAAGAAAAGTTTGTGCCTGGGAATATAACTTCATGGTAAATTGCTTGCATAGCATGCACAAGACCCTGGGTTTGACCGCAGCTCTGAAAATGAACAAAAATGTGTTCATTTTATTATCTTCTATGTAGTCTTTGAATTATTTAACTCATTTTTGTTCATACTGATTTCTTTGATTCTTATACACTGTATGATATATTACATCTTAAACATTAAAAGTACCACATGAAATCACTGGATCACTCCCCTCAGGATTGCAAGTCTTTGCTTCTAGAGCTTACATATGAAGAACAAATTTCTGGTATGCTCAAATTTCTTCTATAAAATTTCAGAGTATTTGTATATATCCCAAATATTAGCCTACATACTCAATAATATCTATGTTATTTAATAAGTAATATAAAGTAAATTCCATTTAAATAGTTGCCATGCTGTATTGTTTAGGGAACAAAGAGAAGGGGAAAAAAAGTTATACATATTCAGTACTAAACAGTGCTTTGTAAGAATTTTGTGTATGGTGGACATGTTCTTCTCTTTGTTACATATAATGTACATATGTTACTTATTTTTCTTACTTGTATTTTTATTTCATTTTATATGGTTCCTTTATTCTATTTACAGTGAGGTGCTTATTGTTTCTTGCCATTTTAATTTCCTTGTAATGTTTAATTTGGTAGTAATTCTAATTTGATTGATGACTTTCTAATGAGTTTTTTTTCCCTTTCCTGTGCTGTGGACATTTTTGTTTGTTTTAAATAAATGTTTTTCTATGTGGATAACATCTATAGGTATTTTCTGTAATGCTGGCTTAGTAATTATAAATTATTTTAGTATGTTTATTTGGAAAGACTTTTTAATATCTTCTTTGAGTCTGATGAAAAGCTTTCCTGGATATAGACATCTTGTTTGGCAGGGATTTTTTTTTTCAATGCCTAAAACACATCTTTCCAATTCCTTCTGGATTTTAGAATTTCTATTGAGATATCAGTTGTTATTTTGATTGGATTTTCTCTAAATGTGACTTGAGGTTTTTACAATTCTATCCTTATCCCATATTTGGAATTTTAATTATAATGTGCAAAGGAGAGGCTTATTTTTAATAGTATTTGGTGTTGTAAATTCCTCCTGTACTGAAAGTCCATCTTATTTCCAAAGTTGAAAAAGTCTCTGCTATTTTGCTAAACCAGTCACCGATGCCATTCACCTGGATCTAGGTTTCTTCCTCAATTACAGTGACTCTTAAGTTTGGCCTTTTAATTATGTCCAATGTTCTTGTATCATTGTTTCTTTTTGTTTTGTTTTGTTTTTATTACTTACTGTATCAAGCTCATATACATTGTCTTCAATATCCTAAATTCTGTCTTGGATGTACCCTAATAACTTAGGGAAACTTTTAACTAAATTTTTTGATTTATTAAGTATTTCATTTCTAGAATTTATGTTTGATTATTTTAAGAATCTCTAATTTTAAAGAATTTTCTTTCATATGCTGTATTTTCTTCCTATATTATTGCTTAGATCTTTTAGTTCATTTATCATTTTAATGATCAAATAAAATATTTGAATTCTTTGTGTAGAACTTTTCTTTATGTTAGGAGTTCCATGAGATGAATTTCTAGCATTGACATCAGTTTAGGGTATTGATAATTTTCTTTGGCCCCAAGAAGCTTCCCAGTGGTCCTTATTGGGATATTAGTTTGACCTTCTCTGCAGTGGGAAGGCTGACACTAACATACCATGTTCTTACTTGATACCTGTGTTAACTGGGCAAGTAACAGACTCTTGGCTCCTTCATTTCTTCATGTATCCCACTATTACATGTCATTGTCACCTTTCTATGAATATCATGATAATCATGCTAAAAATATGATGTGCTTTAATTGCCTGAAATAAATGGTCTGAGGTATACTATTATAATCATTTTAGTATATTTCTGTACATAGAGAATTCAGCAAAGTCAGACTTTACCCTGTAGTTTTATATCTACTTTATAATTTAAGGAGTTTCTGGATTTCTGCTCCAAGTATTTACAATAGTTCCAAAGTGGCATGCTAGTCTTAATTCTAGTTCCTTTTATGGACTAAATTTCAAGACAACATCACTTATGAATAAAGATAATTTATTTGTTCGTTTAGTAACTTTGAAAAATATTTATCAAACTGTCATCAGACAAGCTGTATACAAATGCTCAAAATTACAGTAAGAGTTTTTTTTTTAATTTTCTTTCTCCATATCTTATTTCAGCCAATCCATTTTGTATACTGCTTTCTTAATTTTTTTTCTGCAGAGAGAATATTCCAAAGTGGTGTGAAACATGACTGTTCAGTGTTCTATATTACATGATCTAAAAAAAATTCAAAACTGAAAGAAAAATATAGAAGACTAGGCAGTATCTTTTTATTTTTGGACTTCAGGGAATGAGGACAAATTGGGAAACCAGGATCATATTTCTTCCTTCTCTTTTTTATACAACTTACCAGCATAAAGAGAGAGCATGCTCTGATTGGTCAGCCTTGTTCACTTTCCTATACCTGTGTGTTAACTGGAAGCATACTGTGACTGTCAGTCCTCTAATATGGATGTGTAGGGGTGGCTCTCAAATGACAACCTAGGTAGGAAAGAGTAACATATAACCTCTGAAAAAAACTATAAAACATTCTGAAATTATTTTGTCCTCAAAATGTCATTGTGATTTCTGATGTTAGATTTGTTACCTAAGAAGAAATATAGCAATTTAAACAATATTACTACTGTCAACATATAAGTGAACAGATAAACCATGTAGAAAACAAAAAGTAATACATATTTTCTCATATACATCTTCAAACCAAAAATTGACTTTCTGAAAGATAAACAGTATCATCAAAAATAAAAAACAAATGGTTTTATCTGTCACCTATTGCTATTCATCCTTCGTATGTACACAATTGGAATAATAAAAACTTAAAAATAGCTATCAATATGTGATTTTGATTATTCTAACATCTAACTACAGATAACAGTATTATATTAAATATATCAACCTTATGCACCATTTTTCAGTTTCCAAGTTATTTATTTTTATTTGAAATACTCTAGTAAAATAATAAAATTATTTCAAACCAATGTGATAAATATGATTTTATAGATTTTCAGAAGGATATAGTATATGAAATTATGTAACCTAAAAGTTTTTTAACAATATATTTGTTAATTAAAAACTATTTACTGAGTAACTATTGTTTGCAGACATAGGTAGGGGAAGAGGAAAAAGAACCTAAAATTCTATGTGACAAATCTTTACAGACTAGTAACTTCTCTAAACACAAAAGAAGACATCCAACAAATATTCATGCATTTATAAGTTTAAATTTTAGTTATATGCTGGTTTTGGTGATGCATGCCTGTAATCTCAATTATTGGGAGGCTGAGGCATTAGGATCACATGTTTGAATTCAGCCTCAGCAATGTAGCAAGACTGTCAGCAACTTAGTGAGTCTATGTTTCAAAATTTTAAAATAAATAAATAAATAAATAAAGAGTTGAAGGTAAAACTCAGAGGTAGAATGCCCCTGAATTCAATTACCATTACCCAAAGAAATAATAACAAAAATATTATATTTTTATAATATTAATATATAATATAAATATTAATAATAATAATAATAATAATAATAAGTCACATGGCAGAATTTTTTGTTTACCTGTGTTATCTCTTTCTTCAGTCTAGTTTTAGATAAAAAAAATTAAATTAGAAATGAAGTAAATTTTCTCTGTTTAAATGTTGATAAATTTGGGACAAGGAAGCAGCTTCTATTTATTTTTCTGTATATGATATGGATAATTGAATTTCAGGACGAGGAAAGGATTATAAAAACAGAAAGTTTTTTTTCTTTTTAACATGATTCTGTAAATGAGATTGGTATTTGTGGCTCTGTAGTGGCCAGAGGGTCATGAAAATAGTCTGTAGTGAGTCAGATTAATTTACTCTTTGACCATACTCAATTAGACCACAACCTAAGAGTGTTTCCAAAGATAGAAGTTATTGACATCCTTATGAATTATTGTGCTACCTCCCTATTAAAGGGGTAGCTATAAGAGACTCCTCTAAAACACCATTGAACTTTAATGTAGTCTGATTGAAACTGAGATTATAGTTAAGATTCATTGTCTGTTCTGAGTGTAACACTTTGCTTCAATGGTTTCCTTTAAAAAAAATAAAGCAAAACCTTGAATAATAAAAATGTGGTTTTTTCCCTAGTTCTTGGGATGAAACACACTGTAACTTCTTTACGTTTAGGAATATTTTTTGTTATTCATCCTAAGTCTCTATAACTACACCTGAGTTTATGCTAATGAGGTAAAACATTAGGGTCATCTAGATAGTTTTATGATGGTGACTGGCTATCCCAGAAAGAACAACAAAGCAGCTGATACAGCTAGAGGAATTAACTTTTGATTCATATGATATGAGCTCAAACTCCTAGGAAGAAATGAAGGCAAGAGATTTGAGTTTGATTAATCATATGGCCAATGATTCAATTATGCCTATAAAATTAATCTCCTTGGACACTCTGGACACTCAGAGATTTGGTGTGCTTTCTGATTGTTGATATACATTGATATGCCAGAAGGGTTGTGAGTTCTGGTTCAATAAAGAAAGGACACAGAAACACTGAGTTTAGAAATTGCTGTGGTTGTTCTATAGTTTTTTTTTTTTTTTCTTTTCTTTTGGCCAGTCATGATTTGTAGGTTTTAAAAAAAAAAAGTAATTGTAATATAATTTCTGAGTTTTCATCATTCCACCTAGGTTATAGTAGGAACCACCCAAATTAAAGCCAATTGGTTAGATGTATGAGGAGCGACAGCTTGAGCTTGAAGAGCTTGAAGTTACAGCTAGTGTCTTATTAAAACGAAGTCTTATGGAGACTGTGTCCTTAAGCAGTTAGTGTCAAATCTATATTGATGTAATAACACATTTTAATTAAAATGTAAATATACTTAATGAGAATAAATTATAATTTCTTTAGCCATAAGAATAAAATAGTAAATGATCTAAACTGAAGATGTAACTTTATTAAGATATATTTTATAATATTTTACTATTTGATATATTTTTATTTCTTTATTATATAACATTAATTTATTAATGCTATTAAGCTATTAATAAACTATTTTAGTGTTTTGGGGCTAACAAGACAAAAGTACCTTAAACTAGGTGATCTATAAACAATTGAAATAGAGTCAATATTGTTGGTGATGGCATTCTGTAGTCTATCCATCTCATAATGTCCTAATGTATCTTATTATTGGAAGTAAGAAATATGGTTCCTCATCTATAGAGTATAAGTAAAATTGAACCCTAGTCTTAGCTCAGAGTAGTTTATCAATCTTTTTTTATTTTTTATTTTGAAACAGGGTCTCACTAAGTTGCTGAGGGCCTCACTACTTGTGGAGGCTGGCCTCAAACTTGCAGGTCTCTTTTCTCAGCCTCCCAGGTCTGGGATTGTAGGAATGCATCACCATACCCTGCTATAGTTAGGTATTTCTTTAAGGACTTTTTATACAGGTTACTTTGATAAATATCAAGCATATCTACATGAATGATCAAAATGCATATGTTAGAAAGTAAAGATCAATAATTACATAAGTATAGCTGATAATTTTTCAACTTATTTCATCAGTAAAACTAAATTTGGAAAATATGTTTCGATAACTTAATAAAATATGAGAAATACAACAGTTGACCTTTCAGGAAACTTCAAATGAGGGATAAAGATAGAAGTGTAAAAGCTGGGCGTGGTGGGGCACGCTTGTAATCCCAGCAATCGGGAGGCTGAGACCAGAGGATTTGGGTTCGCGGCCAGCCTCAGCTACCTAGTGAGGCACTCCACACTTAGTGAGACCCGGTTTCAAAATAAAGAATTAAAAAAATAGTGCTGGGGGTGTAGCTCGGAGGTAGAATGCCCCTGAGTTCAATCCCCAGTACCACAATAAATAAATAAATAAATAAATAAATAAATAAATAAATAAATAAATAATAAATAAATAAAATAAATATATATACAATGGAGACAGGTCAATATAGAAGAAAGGAATCATGCTTTATTTTCAAGTAAATATGTTTCTAAATGTTTACTAAATTTTAGGAAATTAATAACTACTCATAGTCACTATGCCTCTACTTGTGATTCTGTGTAAGAAAATAATAGTCTCAGATTGTCAGATTTTATTTATGTTGGATTGGAATACTGTGTGCCAATTATGCAACTCTAAGATTTCAATAAATTTTAGCTATATTATTAATTTGCTTTGAATTTCCTTAAAAATATACCAGAGCATATTGAAAAAGTTCCTTTTTTAATTTTATTTTTTTAATTGGTGAATGGTAATCATACATCTTTGTGGGGTACAAGTTGGTAGAGACATATATGCACTCATTACTCATTGATTCTTCCCCAATTCCCACTCAGTTCCCTCCTCCTTCCTTCCTTCTCTTGTTCCGCTTAGTGATCGGCTTTGATATGTTTTTGAATGCATGTTATGGGCATTAGTGAGTTTCTCTCTCCACTCTACCCCCCCACCCCCCATCGTGTTCAGTTAGGTTGCATTCTTTGCTCATCTAAGGTTTCCCTTTCTTTGTCTGGAGTCATTCTTTGACCCACTTCTTCCCTAGCTTCCACATATTAGGGAGAAAATCTGATTTTTTAGTTTTTGTGACTGGCTAATCTCACTTAAAATGTTTTCCAGTTCCATCCATTTTCCTGCAAATGACATGATTTTGTTCTTCTTTATGGCTGAGTAAAATTCCATTGCGTACATATCCCATAGTTTTGTAATCCGTTCATCTATTGATGGATATCTTGGCTGGTTCCACAGTTTGGCAATTGTTCAGCTATATACATAGATACACATTCATTGGTTTGATAGTTTGGTTTCCATTCTTTAGTGTAGATATCCAGAAGTGGTATTGCTAGATATTATTGTAGATTCACTCCAATTTGCCTGATGATCCTCCATACTGTTTTCCAAAGTGGTTGCCCTAATCTGCAATTCTGCCAACAGTGGATTAGGGTTCCCACTTCACCACACCCTTGCCAGCATTTGTTTTTGCTTATGTTTTTAATCATTGACATTCTAATTGGTATTAGGTAAAATCTTAGGGTAGTTTTTATTTGTATCTCTCTCATTGCTAATGATGCTCTACATTTCCTCAAACATTCTATGTCCATTTGTATTTCTTCTTTTGTGAAGTATCTATTTAGTTCAGTTGCCCATTTTTTGATTAGGATGATTATTTTCTTAGCAGTGTTTTTCTTGAGTTCTCTATATATTGTAGATATTAGTCCTCTATCAGAGGAGTAGTTGGAATAAATTTTCTTCAGTTCTGTGGGCTCTCTGTTGATAGTTTCCTTTGTTGCACAGAAGCTCTTTAGTTTAATGCAATCCCATGTATTGATCTTCCTTTGAGTTGCTTGTGCTTTTGGGGTCTTGTTGAGAAAGTCCCATATATTGAATTTCTTGTATCTTTGGGGTCTTGTTGAGGAAATTTTTATCTGTGCCTATGTGTTGAAGTGTTGGACCTATGCCTCTTCAAGTAGCTGCAAAGTCTCTAATCTGACTTCCAGATCTTTGATCCATCTTGAGTCGACTCTTGTACAGGGTGAGAAAGTGGGATTTATTTCCATTTTTCTGCATTTGGTTAACCAGTTTTGCCAACATCATTTGTTGAAAAGGCTATTTTTTTCCAGTGTATGATTTTGGCTCCTTTGTCAAAAATCAATTTGCTATAAGTGTGTGAATTTGTTTCTGAGTCTTCTATTCTGCTCCATTGGTCTATGTGTCTATTTTTGTGTCAATACCATGCTGTTTATATTACTGTGGCCTATTAGTATAGTTTGAAGTCTGATATTGTGATGCCTCCTGTGTGGTTCTTGTTGCTGAGAACTACTTGGGCTATTTTGGGTTTTGTGTTGTTACAAATGAGTTTAAGACTGATTTTTCCACATCTGTGAGGAATGACCTTGGTAATGTAATGGGTATCACATTGAATCTGTAGAACATTTTAGGATGAATGACCATTTTGATGAAATTTATTCTGCCTATCCAAGAGAATGGGAGATCTTTCCATCTTCTAAGGTCTTCTTTGATTTTTTTTCAATGTTTTATATTTTTCTTTGTAGAGGTCTCTTACCCCCTTGATTAGATTTATTTCTAAGTATTTTATTTTTAGGGGTGATATTGTGAATGGAGTAGTTTTCTGGACTTCTTTTTCTGTAGATTTATGTTTGGCATACAGGATACTTCTGATTTTTTAATACTCATTTCGTATTCAGACATTGCTGAATTTGTTAATCAGTTATATGAGTTGATTGAGTTTGCTGGGTCTTCTAAGTGTAGTATCATGTCATTTGCAAGTAGGGACAGTTTTAGTTCTTTCCTTTCTATTTGTACCCTCTTTTTTTTTTTTTTTTTTTTTTTGCAGTACTGGGGATTGAACTCAGGGGCATTCTACCTCCAAGCTACACCCCCAGCCCTATTTTTTATTCTTTATTTTGAAACAGGGTCTCACTATCTCACTAAGTTGTGGAGTGCCTCACTAGGTAGCTGAGGCTGGCCACGAACCCGGATCCTCCTGTCTCAGCCTCCCGAATGCTGGGATTACAAGTGTGCGCCACCATGCCTGGCTATTTGTACCCTCTTGATTTCCTTCTTTTGTCTTATTGCTCTGGCTAGAGTCTTAAATACTACATAGAACAGGAGTGATGATAGTAGACATCTTTGTCTGGTTACTGTTTTTAGTGGGAACTCTCACAGTGTTTCCTCATTTAATATGTTATTGGCTGTAGGAATTTGTCAATCTCTTCTAGATTTTGCATTTTGTTGCAGTTCCTCAAAGTAGTTTTTGATAATCCTCTGTTTCGTCTATTTTATTAATTTCTGCTGTGATTTTAGTAATTTCTTGTTCACTGGGTTTAGTTATACTGTTCTTGCTTTTCAAGGGCTTTGAGATATGCCATTAGGTTATTTATTTGTTGAAAAAAATTACAATATGTAAATTGAGTTTTAGTGATTTGATTAGCAAATTTCTCTTTAGATAATTCATGGATGATATCTAAGGCAGACCAAAGATATCAATAATGCTTAAGGCATAGGTAAAAATGCAACAATAAAATTTTAATAGTAAGTGCTTTTTGTGTTTAGAAAATGATGTGGTTAAAGCCAGTTTATATAGAAACAGTATTTACGCAAGCATTTCAGGAGAAGGATAACATATCTTCTTTGGTCCTCTAACATATTACCCTCTAATAACTACAGTCTTCACATCATAATGTAAGTACATATTCACCAATCATTTTTACATCCCTTGAAGCAGACAGTGTCCCTTTTTTTCGAAGTAAATTCATAGTCAATTTAATAAGTCTATGTTATACAACATTGCTTGGCAGTACCACCACCCTTACGCCATATCTAGAAAATAGACTGTTTTTGAAAATGGAGTTTTATTGGAATTTAATAATGCACATTTATTTATGTTGCCTATAATATATTTCACACCTGTAACAGCAGAGTTAACTTGTTGCAACAAAGGCCTTATTTTTCAAAAACCCAAAAATATTTAGTCTTGCTCTTTACATTTTTTTTTCTTGTACTGGGGATTGAACCCAGGGACATTCTACCTTCAAGCTGCACCCTCAGCCCTATTTTATTTATTCATTTATTTTTTTAATTCTGAAGCAGAGTCTCAATAAGATGCTGAGGCTGGCCTTAAACCTGTGACCCTACTGTCTCAATATTCCAAGTACAGGCATTACAGGGATATACTACCATGCCCAGATGCTACTTTCATTTTTTAAAAGTTCATCTGTCAGTCTCTGTTCTATAACATTCATGAGGATATGAAGGAATGGAGGGAGAAAGTGGAGAGTAGATTGCTATCTTATCATTCCATCAAGGAAGAACACAAAGGATAGGAATAGCTCAGTGGCCATGATATAGTAATAATTGAAAAGAAATAATTAAACTTGCCAGAACTCAAACATTGATGTTTTAGTTAAAGCTTTAACAAGATATTATAAAATTTTGTGAAGTGTTAATAACAGAATTATACAATTCAGAGAGCAATGTTTGCTAATAAGTATTTATTATTATTTTAATTATTTCTAGTGTTTTTAATTTTTGTTATTGCTAAGATAATATTCCCAAGGAAAGAACAGTATGTTCTTTACTAGTATTTTGGACACCCCCTCACTCTCTTTTTTAATATTTGCTGTGTTGTTGATCAAATAGAGTGCCTTATGTGTGTTAGATAGATGCTCAGCTAAGCTATTCTCCTATCCCTGGAAAGTTTCCCATCATTGAAACTAACTGTTAAAGATTTTCTGTAATAGCCATGTGTGGTGGCACACGCTTGTAATCCCAGCATTTGGGAGGCTGAGACCAGAGGATCCGGGTTCCCGGCCAGCCTCAGCTACCTAGTGAGGTACTCCACAACTTAATGAGACCCTGTTTCAAAATAAAGAATAAAAAATAGGGCTGGGGGTATAGCTCGGAGGTAGAATCTCCCTGAGTTCAAGCCCCAGTACTGCATATATATATATATATATATATATATTTTTTTTTTTTTTTTCTGTAATAAAAGTAATTCTTCCCTTTAGTGTGTGAGTAGCATAGTATGTGTATATGTGTGAGTGTTTGTGTGTGTGTGTATATACACATGCACCAGTATTGCTTTTTCTTTTCCACAGGAAAAAAAAAGATCTATTTATTAATTACTGTTTTTAAAAAATAAGTAGATGAAATGTTAGAATACATAGCTTTTTAGAAAATGTTATGTCTTTCCTCATTCAGAACTCTATTAAATGAACATAAATAATGTATCTGTATGCTTGTGGTATTTTTAGATGATTTTCTAAGTAAGACAGAATAGTATGATGGTTTGATGTGTTGTTTCTGGATACTTTTCTTCTCATACACATCTAAGAGAAAACAGGTTTTCACTCCATTTAAGACATACTGTTTTCAAATCAAGACACTTTATATTTAGTCAACATTGTTTCATTAAAAAAAGAAAAAAAAGTTTACACCAATAGCAATTGCCTTATTTCAGAATTTTCTTCCTTTTACATTGTCTTTCTTATCTCCAAATTTCCAGAATTCTTCAAGCCCTCAATAAAGTTCATTCTTCCAAATAAATATCTCTGGGTTAATTCAACTCACAGTTGATTCTCTTCCCACTGAAATATGAGGTTCTTATTTTATTATCTATTAATTTTACTCATACCCTACATTTTAATACCTCTTGTATTTCACTGTGAATTTTTAGTATTATTGGTAATGTCTTTGCTTTTCATATTTATTCCCACTTTCTCCAAGATCTTTGCAAGGTCTTTAATCCAAAGAATCATATTTAATAGCTATCATGTGTCTCTATCATCTTTGTGAATGAAAATTTACCCATCTTTATACTTAATATTTTATTATTACAAATTGATACATTCTTTGTAGTCTCTTTGCTGGGAAATATAACACAATTTTTAAGCTCTGAACAGCATTTATTCATCAGTTAAAATAAGTAACAAGGAAATTAATAACTTTTTCTCAGAGTGAAGGACAGGTAGAGTTCAGTATCATTTTTACCTCAGCATTGGAAGAAAATTAAATAGCCTTATAATTATAGACATGAATTCTCAACTTCTAGAATTTTGCAAGAATTATAAGTGAAAAAAAATAGAGTACATCCAGTAAATAAAGTGGAATTTGCCAATTGCTCAACAAATGCTAGTTTCACTTCTGCCTGCCCTTCTTTTGGAACAAAATTTTCTCATTTTAATTTTAAAAGTGTTCACTTCAAAAAGTATGAAACTCTGTGCTGTGCCTGACAGATATAACAAGTTTCTCCAATAAATATATATTGTTTATATCTGTTTCCATAAGATTTTTGTCTTTCTTCCATACTTGTGACTGATAAAAAATATTAATTTTTAAATATATTGCAGAATACAAATTTTTAACATGTATGCAAATAATAATAATATATTTCTTTAGGTTTAAGAAATAGAGCATAATATTTAAAATCTGATTATGCTATGAATGTTTATATTTGATATGTAAACTTATTCATTTCACCCAGAAATAGTATATCTGTGATTCCTACACTCAAAAATGCCAAATTTCAGCAGTATTTGATGTACATTCTGTGCTTTTACATTGATATATTCGATCTCTCTGATCTCTCTGGACTCACTATAAGAATAGTCCCTCAATTGTCTATTTTCATCTTTCCCTTGGTTGAAGAACATTTCCTTGTTCAAGTGAAGTCACAGGTTTGTTCAAGGCATTTCTCATCTAGTAGCTGATAAATATGAGATTATACAGGTGTAGACTGCTCATCCTAACTGGAAGTTAACTAAAGGTCTATTTCAGTTCTCCAGCTTCCACTAGATAGTGGAGGATTTTTTAGGGATGCATGTTGGCTCAATGTTCCCTCTTGTCAATCCTGCTCACTCTTCCCTTGTAAAATGTTGATCTCAACACAATTTTCTCCTGAACATCCTATACACTTCTGTGTGTCATTCCCTGGAAATCAAGGTCAACACAGCACTAGCTGAATTTGTGAATAACATTATTTGATAAATATTTCTTTGATCTGGAGACTTATACTTTTAGAAGCAGAAACTTAGTACTGTTATGTCAGTGATTTTCTGCTTAAATTCAAATTTATACTCAGAAATAGGGGAGGAAAGACATGCCACATTAGATCAATCTTCCTCTAAATTCTGAGTTCATTAATCACATTGGTTCTACTTGAGGATCTAAAGCAATATTCTATTATTTATGTAAAAGTGATATAATAAATTGCAATCACCTATATATTTTTATTAGAAAAAGAACAAAGGAAGTAGCCAATAATTTAAAAGGCTACCTGAAAAATTAGACACCCAAAATTAACCATAATACATGTATAGTAAGTTCTGATTCATTATTAATTTTATTTTATTTATTTATTTATTTATTTATTTATTTATTTATTTATTTATTTATTTATTTATTTATTTATTTATTTATTTTGCAGTACTGGGGACTGAACTAAGGGGCATTCTACCTCCGAGCTACACTCCCAGTCCTATTTTTTATTCTTTATCTTGAAACAGGGTCTCACTAAGTTGTGGAGGGCCTCACTGAGTAGCTGAGGGACCTCGAACCCGGATCCTCGAGTCCCAGCCTCCCAAATGCTGGGATCACAAGTGTGTACCACCACACCTGGCTCTATTATTAATTTTAGAAGATAAAAGAGAAAATGAAAAAGAGATGGTGAAAGTGATTTAGAAAAATATTCACTGATGTTAACAATGATTTTATTTTGTTAATAAAATTATGAGTTAAAATACTTTTAATTTGCATTCGGGAGGCTGAGACCGGAGGATCCGGGTTCGCGGCCAGCCTCAGCTACCTAGTGAGGCACTCCGCAACTTAGGTGAGACTCGGTTTCAAAATAAAGAATAAAAAATAGGGCTGGGGGCACAGCTCGGAGGTAGAATGCCCCTGAGTTCAATCCCCAGTATCGCAAAAAAAAAAAAAAAAAAAAAAAAAAATACTTTTAATTTGTTTAAACTTTTGTACTATCTTATATTTATTACTGTCTCATATGTTTTCAAGGTAGATAAAGTGACATCTGATTCAGCTATGCTTTCTTGTTTTAACACTTATTGTCCATTCACTTCAATGGACATATCATACACATTCATTTTTTTAAATAGAATTATTTGGATGCAATTCGATGCCTCTCTTTTCCAAGCTCCATCAATAACTAAGTGGTAATAATTTTATAATACTATAATAACAAATTTTCAATTATTTGACCACCACTTATCATGATAAAGATTAAAAATTAAGCATATATAAATGTATATTTCTTCATGTATAAGCTTTGAATAGCAAAGAGAAATATGTATTCTGAACCATATATTAACCACCACTGTCTAGCAGAGGTAAATGAGGTACTAATAGATGTCTTTTTATAACAAATGAATCTCTAAACTCTAAATTCAAAGTTCTTATCAGATAGAGTTGTACAAAACTTGAGATGCTCTTGTGTGTATCTTCATTTATAGACATATACTATCTGTCCTATGTATCTGCTGGATATTTATCTGTATGTTCAATCTACCATAATTAAGTATATTTAGAAAAAAATGCATCTATATTGAACAATAACACATTTTTCTCATCATAACTGCCAAAATAGTATAATAGCTATTTACATAATCTTCACAAAATATTAGGAATCCTAGATAATATAGGATTGATGTAAAGTATATTGTAGGATATATGTAGGCTAAATGCAAATTTTATAAAATTTTATATAAGGAGCATGAGCATCCTCAGATGTTGATACGGAGTGGAAAGCCTGCAACCTATCCTCCATTGATATCAAGGGACAACTATAGTCACTTGAAAGAATCAGCTTCTACTTGTGCTTCACTTGACTATCCCTCCTTTTGACTAAAGGTAAATTAGTGAAATTATTTGCAGATAAAAATCAATTCATCACAAGTTATATTAAATATCCAAAGAGAGAATGTGGGAGAATATTTCTGGCAAAACAAAAGCAAGAGGACCAGAACAAACTTGGAAAGCATCAGATTTTACAGAAAGGGCAAGATCTCACAAGGAAATAAATAAAATCTCTGTAATATTCTCAAACATAAAGAATATAAATATTAATTCTCCAAGAAATAGAAGAATAGAAATAGAATTTTATTATGAAAATGTATATCACAGATACTGTGTCACTCATCAAAACTACTGATGTATTTATTCCAGTAGTTTTACTTAAAATTCTCTTATCTACTCCTTTCCCTAATTGTATTTGTTCAGCAAAATATGGTATTCTTATAATTTATTTTCTCTACTTTTTCCAGACTTACTTCTATACTCAGGTAATTACCTAGAAATAAGTAAAGCCATATTAGATTAATAGTTAAAAGCTCAACAAATTGTATATGTAGTGAAAAAAGTATAGCTTATGTACCCAAATTATTGCTACTTTGAAAAATAAAATCTATTATAATTTGTTGTTAGTCTCAATAGAAATCATAAACATGCTTACATTAGGAATAAGATAAAATCATGCTATAATATTTTCAGATTTTAGTGTCATAGCTGCTATCTCTTAGTGTACTTTGGATTTTAAAATTACTTCTTTTTTGCTATTAAATCCAAATAACATAGAGACATACTCCTTGTTTTATGCATGTGGGCATGGAAAAGCTCAAATGTTTCATTTGTTAGTTTTCTTTAAACTATTTAGTTATAACTCAAAAAGAAAGACCACAAGAAGAAAATGAAAGACTTTTAGTTAATCAGAGTCATTCTTAATGAATCCGTGCTCAATTTATTTATTCTTCAGTGTGGCCAGAAAAGAAAAGAAAAAAACGAAGTTGTACTAAAATCAGAAGTAGGAAGTCATAAGTTAACAATACTATTAATACTATATGAGAAAGTATTTCAAATTAATTAGCATGTCAACAGTAGGTCACTCAATTATCTTTCTAGTGTCATGTGTACTGTGAAGGTTCAGATACTATGTTAATAAAATGACAATCTTTCATATTTCACCTTCTCTGCCAAGTATGATGTGCTAGAGATGTTCTAATGTCCCTAACATTTTCTTAACACATAAACAGTGTCTGTTGAAATGGTTTGTAATTGTAAGTATAAAGGTATTAGTAGAGTATTCAAGCTTCATTGTGGATATTAATATCCACACTCAGTAAGTTGTACATCAAATTTTGAGAGCAGAAAGCAAAGCACATAGATTTGTAGTTTGGCCAGAATGGCGTACCTGTGTCTATCAAATCTCTTTTCATATATGTAAGGACTAGTTTAGGATTGCTTTCTTGTGAATCCTAACTAAACATAAATTACTAAGATTTAAATTCTAGTTAAGATATGATTTGATATTTAAAAGGTCAAAAAAATTTAAGCTGCATTCTCATGAAATAACTATAAAGAGAATAATAGGAGTAATTTTAAATTAAAAAGCTTTGTTTAAAATCTAAGGAAACTAAATAAATAAAAGGAAATCTTTATTGTTTTAAATATAGGGAAACCCAATAAATAAAAGGAAATATTTATTGGCATGAGAAGGGCTTAAGGGAGTTGCAAATAATTTGCAAAGGATATAACTTCTTATTTAAAGTTTTTTTTTTTTAGGTCACATTTAATGCATTGTTTTTTATATTTAAAGCAATTATGTTTTCTGAAGACATTAATGTTATTATAAAAACTAGCTTAAAGAGTAAGGGATTAGTAATTTTATTAAGATATTTTCTATGTTCTTTATATTTAAAACCATAAGGTTTTCTGCTCTTAGTGATGTTTATGAAGAACTAGCTTAAGTCTGAGAAATGACCACTTTATAACCCAAGATAATACAGGGTGGGAGATCTTAAAATTATTTTGTACAACTTCAGTCCTTGCCTATCTGCTTGATAAACTTAAAAAGAAAACACAAATGGAGAATGCAATAAGTTTATTTAGTAAAATAAAGGTTCTATATGAGAAATGTTATAAGGAAAGGGAAATGGGTCACACTTTAGGGGAAAAAGCATTTGGAATGAATCATTCCTGGGAATGGAAAAGTGGCCTGGGATAATAGGGTTATGCTTCAGTAATGGGCTCTGGAGCAATCCACTTCCAGGAAAGGAAAGTGAGGTGATATGTTCCAAGTTTTGGATCTTATAGTTCTTCTGGACACCTTCCTTATGTGTATTACATTTGTGTGATTAACTGCCCTTTTCATCTCACAATTTGTGACCCTGTGTTGTTTCTTTGCCCCTCCCCCACCCCTTTTCCACAGAGGAGGCAGTCAAAGTGAGCATGGCTCTGCAGGTAAACTTCCAGTCTGTCCCAGCTTACCATAACAAATACTACTGTAACAGCTATTACTTTGGGTTATTATCGTATAACTGACACTCTATATATCTTTGATGTAGATGTGCATACATCTTAGGGCTAAATAGGCTATGTATCTGAGTTTTATCTAAATATTTTATAAAAGCTTATCAAGTTAGGTATATAGGGTAAGTTAGATATATATGCAAGGTAACCAATAAGTGATCTCTTTATGCAATGTGAATTGTATCTGAATCTTATTCACGTAAAATGGTTAATGAAGTTATTAAAACATCTGATATGTATATGGTTAGTATTATAATCATATAATATGGTTAATGAAGTTATTGAAACTTCTGCTATCTATAAGTTTAATACCATTCAAAAGTCCCTATCATTTGAGACATGGTTTATATTTGTTTGCTTTGAATGAATAAATGTTACATTATTGTGTAGGATAAATACAATTGTTCATCAGAAAAAAAGACTATTCATGATTATTAATACTTTTCCTTAAACTTATAAAAGCTCCAGAGCTATTCTTTCATTTTTTTCAATGTTGTTAACCTATATAGACTTGTAGCTATAGTTATCTTATTGATTCATGGATTTTATCTTTTTTCTTTTTATTATTCAGCACAGATTTTTATACATTTTTTGAGTACAACAGGTTACCTAAACATTTACGACATATCAATCATTGTCATAGCACAATTAGCACCACTTCTTCGTTTTCCATGTATAGCCCACATGATTAACATAGCCTGGTCAAGCAAACTTTCTAGAGTCATAAAACCATAAGCCTTTAGAGTCATATATTTACTTTCTAAGAAGTAGAAATTCATGGATTTTAAATTTCACTCCAATAGTAAAAATTAAACTATATGTTAACTTCTTTGCAAGTTAAATATATTTGTGTTTCCCAAATATATTATTTTTAAAGAAAAATGGATTCTGTTTTGTTCCTGATAATTCTGTCTTGTACTTTTCTTATAAAACTACATAACTATTGTTTGTTAATGTTGTTCAGAAGTAAAACCACTACAGCATTTTGAGATGATCATTATTACCTGCTAAACAGCTTAAAAGAATCAGTGAAACTTACCTTCTGGGTGGACAATAGCTGAATCTTAGAGAACAACTGGGAAATAAAAGAGCTTAGAAAAAAATAGCCGATATTATCCTTTGACCTTCAAGGCCAAATAGGACAGGAACTTGCTAAGGGGCCCTCCAACTCTGGTAAGTCATCTAACCTCCTGAAGCAAGGGGATCATGAAGGCACCAGGGTCTGGAAGCTTCTAGAACATATTATGCAAAAATGAAGGGTTATCAGAAAGGGATATATCCTCTCTGTTTCAAGGAAAGCCAAATGGTCAGCAAGGCCATGACTGATCCTGGCAAATGGCATAATTGGTAGAAGGAAAACCTCACAAAGACTGTAAGAGTAACTCTGAGGAGGCTTGACAGACTTTAACAGCAAAATGATTTATAAAAATTCATGTTTGCCCAATATAGAGCTACTACTTGGTCTTGAATACCAACCAGGAAAGTATAAACAAAAATAAGTGTGCTATTCTGGGGTTCAAGGAGACAGCCATACTCATGGAGTCATTTAGAAGACTCCCAATGATTATATTATAATTTATAATGCTTCTGTTTTTAAATTCACAAAAGGGATGTATCATTGATGTCCCAAACCACTCTCCAACAGATTCCCTATGATGTGTTATAAAACTAAACCTGTCTCCCTTGAGGTTTTGCAGGTTCAGGACCACTAAATACCTAAAGGAAAAACAAAACCCTGATTTACAGATTATTCTGCACAAGTCATCTGTAGCAAGATCCCCTTGCTTCAGGTTAGATGACTTACCAGAGTTGTAGGGCCCTTAGCAAGGTCCTGTCCTGTTGGGATCTTAGCCAGGCGGGCCTGGAGAGACCTCGCCCCAAGATGGCACCTGGCAGAGTGCCAGGAGCAGCTGTAGGTGGTAACATCCTAGGGCTGTGCCACGTTACAGCGCATGCACCAGCATGCCAGAGCTCGTGGCCTGAGAATGCTCCCAGGTGAGAGTTGTATGCAGGCACCTCGTGGCTCAAGCCCTAAGTGGCTTTAAGAATACTCCACTTCTCACCCTAGGGGTTACTGTTAGAGTTGCTGTTAGAGGATGTTATGGTTACTGTTACTGTTACTGTTACTGTTACTGTTACTGTTACTGTTACTGCTTAGGTTGAGATACAGTGAGAGAGAGATACAGAGAGAGACAGAGAGACAGAGAGAGAGAGAGTGAGTGACACACAGAGAGAGAGAGTGAGTGACAGAGAGAGAGAGAGAGAGAGAGAGAGAGAGAGAGAGAGAGAGAGAGAGAAGCAGGGGAGGAAAAAACAGGAACATTAAAAGAAGCTTGGACCAGCAATGTGTGATTATTGTCTCCATTGGGTCCTCACGGGCAAGGGTCCAGCACGGGGGATGATACTGTCCTATTTACCCTTACAGGTTGAAGACCAATATTGGCTGTTTTTTCTAAGTGCTTCCACCCAGGGTGCAAGCATACTGGGTGGGCAGTTCACTTGGGCTTTTATCTCCTAGCATGGAGGCCACTATGCCATTCCCCATTGGCTGAAATATGGCCTTTAAAATCTAATCTGTTTGACTAATTTTTACTGGGCAGATTTTACAAGAGGAAAAACAGGAAACCCGTACATCAGGGTGTGTAACATATAGACACATGTACAAATATTACAAAATGGATACCTAAGTTACAGTTACAAAATGGAAGCCTGCCAGTTTCTATGCAATCTGGTAACTTTGATAGAAAAGATTGTTTTTCTTTCTTACAATTGGACAGGATGATACTAGTTGAGAAGTTAAACTACTATGTTCTTTGTATTAAAAATGCAGAGTGGATTAATCATTTATATTAAAGTAGGTAGAAATTTATCAACTATACCTGAGATATCATTAAGAGAATAACTAAACAACTGGATTCCACCAGTAGGATGACCTAGAAAATTCATTTCGCCCTAGATATGAATTATCTGAGAAACCTGGAATTGATGACACCTTTGAGAGTAAAAGTTACCATATGTTATCAGAATTTAAAGAAAATAGTAGTGATGTGTAAAAAAGAGGAGGGATTGTGAATATAATTAGATCTTTTCTATCAATGTTCATTTTGAAAAACTGTCATTTTGTAACCTTGTATGCACACATGTTCCTTTGTAAAGTTAGCATTTCTTGGAAATTGTAAGTTCTAACCCCTCCACTAGCATCTCCTCTAGCCAATTGTGTGAAAACTGTGATGCTATACTCCAAACCAATAGGAGTACAGTGCAGAAGCCTCACATTGAGAATAGAAGACCCAGCAGGTTTCTGCCATTTTGTCTTTTTGTAACTGACTTCACTGGTGGCAGGATCCCTTTTGGCAAAAGGTAAAATCACCTTGCATAAATAAATAAATAAATAAATAAATATATATATATATATATATATATATGCATATTTATTGTAAAGGCCTACTATATAAAAATAAGATAGCCACATTTTAAAAGACTGATTACAATGAAATATTTACCAAAATGTAGTCTCTTGATGATTATTGGTTAAATTAGGAATGTGTCATAAAATTATTATAGCTTGTTTCCTTTTTAAATTGATCAATACATAGAAAATAATAATCATAGAGTAAAAATTAATAGCATCATTAAAATCTAACTTTTTTTGACTAGGAATTATTGCATAGATTCCTTTACATTGCAACTTTGAAAATGTGAATTTTCAGTATTAAGTGTCTATATTTTTATTTCTTTCTTTATTTCTCTCTTTCCTTGTCTTTCTTTCTTTCTTTCTAATACTGGAGATTGAACTCAGGGGTATTCCACCTCTGGGCTACATCCCCAGACCTTTTTCAGATTTTTTTTTTTTTTTTAAACAAAGTCTTGCTAGATTGCTGAGAGTCCCACTACTTTGCTGAGCAGTCCTTGAATCTGTGATTCTTTTGTTTCAGCCTCCCAGGTACTGACATTATAGCTGTGTGCCACCATGCTCAGATATTTTTGTATTTTTTTTAACAGGGTCTTATTAAGTTGCCCAGGCTGACTTCAGATCTATCATCCTCCTCTCTCAGCCTTTCAAGTCCTGTGGTTATAGGTATGTGCCACCACATCCATATATATATATATATATATATATATATATATATATATATATATATATATATTTAAGACAGATTGTTTTATTTAAACAGTAATTTAGAAAGGACATTCAAATATTTTAATTTTCCAATACTACTTCATGGGTATAAAGAATATGTTTGATAATCATTATAATATAAGCTTTAAATGACATATAGCAAAAAAATATAATAAAAGTAATAAGTATGCTTCATAATTACTTTTAGATGACTACTAGACAAAATGTTCCATATATAAATGTTCCATATATAAATGTTCCATATATAAAAGGCTTTTTATCTAGCAGTCAATTTGTCAACATTTGCATGCTGAAATATTTTACATAAATGCATAGACTTCCAGCTTCTTTTTGAAGAAAATTGGGCCCAAATTTTCACACACAGACAAAATCACTTAAAACAATGAAGTTGAATAGTAGTGCCTCCCCTCTCCTATGGAGTACATACATTCTCTTTGTCATACTGCAGGCCATACCCACTCCAAGCCAACCCTGGACATTCCTTAACTGCTAGCTCCTCACTGCTTTGCAGGCTTATCCTTGCAGGCACCTGTGCCTTGGCTCCAGACTCTACTGGCTGAAGGATACAACGAGAGGAGTGTGCCTCTCTGAGCCCACAGTAGGGTCCTGGCTCTGAGTTAGAAGAATCCACTGCACGCCGGGCGTGGTGGCGCACGCTTGTAATCCCAGCATTCGGGAGGCTGAGACCGGAGGATCCGGGTTCGCGGCCAGCCTCAGCTACCTAGTGAGGCACTCCGCAACTTAGTGAGACTCGGTTTCAAAATAAAGAATAAAAAAATAGGGCTAGGGGTATAGCTCAGAGGTAGAATGCCCCTGAGTTCAACCCCCAGTACCGCAAAAAAAAAAAAAAAAAAAAAAGAAGAATCCACTGCAATCATATAGAAAGTATTTCCTGGAGAAAATATTAGAGTCTGCCAGGAAGGGATATTTAAGCTTTTGAAAGTGAGTAAAGGAAAAGCACCATCCCTGATGATCTGGGAAGGAATGAAGCTGAATGCTTCTGATGTACTCCTGGCTGTGCATGAAAGGCTCCCGGTGACCTGGGGGATGGTATTGTTAGGTGCTATGAATGAGAGCCCTTCAGAGTCTTCCTTATCAATTTACCTTTAAACAGTTCCTTCTTTCTTGACTCAGTATGAAGTGTCGATTCTGATATTTTTAGAATTGTTTTTTCTTGTCTTGAATAGTTACCCCGACAGTCTCTTTTGAAAAAATAGTACATTTAAAAGTTTTATGTAATTACAACCTGAGGTCCACTAGCACTGAGAAGAGCTTTATAGTTAGAATGACTTGCTGTTTGCGCAGAAAAGCCCTGTGGTTCACTGCTTGTCTGATACTTCAATTATTTGGCTGTAATCACATAGTAAAGCAGATATTGATTTCCTAGGTATTCAAATTACACCTCTAACTGCAAGCACCAGTAAAAAGGTTTTTTAAAATATATCATTTAAAATGATATACAATTTGGTATAATGGGTTTGTGCTTATGTAAGGTTATATATTCATGTATTTTTTAAAGTTATGCTATAAAACTCCATCACAGGTATAATTTTTAGACATATTTAGACTTCTTGTTGTAGGAGGTATTCCTTTCCTTGGCATATAAAAGGAAAGGTGCATTATGATTAAAAGATTGGGACATTCATGAAAGTAAACAGTTATTTTTTCTTTTTTTAAAGTGTAAGGAGTTCATGTATATTTATTTTATTTTAGTGACATACAAAGGAGTGTGATTATACAACCTCCAGGCACATGTAAAATATTAAAATAATGAGTATCAGAAAATAAATAGAAGCTTACTTTATCTAATTTTGTTATTGAACTATTTCCTTTTTCAAAACACCATTGCCATTTCAGGGGAAGATATTTAATATTTCATTTGAAAATGACCAACTATATTACTTAGAATTTAAAAACAGTGTTTGAATATCCCTCTGAACAATTTATTACTGGCAACAAAAAATTCTGACTGTTCATTAACAAATGTATTTGATGATTTTTTTGTTGTTGTTTGTGTTTTTAAACCATAATAGAAACCACATTTTTCTTATGTTTTAAAAGCTGAGGCATAGAAATGATACTCATAAGCTATAGAAGAAAATATTTTCCAGCTGTTCTTACAGATGAAGGTAGCTGGATTGAGTCAGAATGCATAAATTATAAAATAGGGAAGAGTAGTCAAACATCCTAATATGTATAAGCCAAGAATGATTATGATTTCAAAAGTCTGACTGCCTGCCTTTGTCTTCTTTTTCTTTTTTTTTGCTGTACTGGGCATTGAACTCCGGGGCATTCTACCTCCGAGCTACACCCCCAGCCCTATTTTTTATTCTTTGTTTTGAAACAGGGTCTAACTAAGTTGCGGAGTGCCTCACTAGGTAGCTGAGGCTGGCCTAGAATCCAGATCCTCCAGTCTCAGCCTCCCAAATGCTGGGATTACAAGCGTGTGCCACCATGCCCAGCTTGCCTTTGTCTTCTTTTCTTTCTTCCTTTCTCCCTCCCTTCCTTCTTTCCTTCCTTTTTTCCTTCTTCTTTCTTTCCCTCCTTCCTTCTTTTGTCCTTCCTACCCTTCTTTCTTCTTTTTTCTGTCTTTCTTTTCTTCATTTAACCCCTTTCCCTTACCCTCCTTTCCTTCTCTTTTTCTTCCTTTTTTTTTTTTTTTTAAATGGGTCATTCTTGTCTGTAAGAGTCTTGGTTAGATCCATGGTGCATTTAATTTGCATCCATGTTCAGAAATAGTCCTCTACATTTTTTCCCTGTTTCCAGTGAATGAAACACTGTGATGAATCTGGCATTATAATTACAACATTGATTTGCTTTATCTAATTGTCATAGTTTTAAAGAGAAAGAATATGCTCACAGTTGGATATTCAATATCCAAGTTTTGTGTATCTGTTTTTTTTTTTTTTTCCTTAAGTACTTGCTTGTGTTCAGAATTTTTTTCTTAAAACTGTGGTCATCATCTCCATCTTGACATCGTATTTAATATATTTTTATTAACTAAACAAAAATGAAATCAAGATTACATTTTCATTCTATCCCTGTATATTTCATTAAATATATTATACATAATCTATAAAATTAATATTTTTAATGATCATTTATACTACTTATAAGGATATTGAATGCAGAATTACATTAAATTCCTGACTATAAATATAATTTGTTTGATTTTTTCTTGAAATAAATGTATTGCATAACATATTGTATGAGAGGTATGAACATTTTTGTTGTTGTCAATTCATTTAAAGGTTTTCTAGACGAGATTAAAGATGGTGGAATAGAGGGAGACAGTATTCAGTTGCTCCAAGACTCAGATCTCAACCAGTAAGAGAAGATACACAGTTACAACTCAACAGAAGAAAGACAGCCAAAATTCGGTGGAATTTAATGCAACAGAGAAAGTAGAGAACTGAAAATAGCCCCACACATCTCATCTAGTGAAAGGAGAGCAGAGGCTATGTCATCTTGATAAACCCATGCCCAAGCTGGTGGCTTCCAGGACCTGGCAGCTCTCGAAAGCAACTCCAGAAAAGAAGCAAAATCTTGTTGAACCAGTGATTGCAGAAAACTATCATCAAAAGTAATTGCATTCTTCTTTCCATGTTGGAATACTTCAAGACTCAACTTTCCAGAGTATGCAATAACACTGCCCAGCAAAATCCTGCAGCTGCAGCTGAACTAAAACAGAGAAGTGCCAGAATCTTCTTTCAGGGACCACAGTGACTACATCCTGCCTTATTAGGACCACTGTGAATTTACTAGGCAACTAGGCAAATTGCCTAACAAAATCCTTTGGCTGCAGCTGAACTCAATCCTGCCTGCAGGGATCCAGTGGCACTCCTCAAGTACTTGAGTTTACAAAGCATCCCAGTGGGAGTCTGTGAGACAACAGGGATGATTTGCATGGCAACAAGCAGACCCCCAGTGTCTGTGAGTTTGCAAATCTTCCTTGTGGAGGTGGGGACAGGTAATTCAGTTAGCAGGCAGTTCATAGGGACATTTGGACAGGTGAGACCTAGGGCCAGCAGTTCAGCACACCCCAGCAGGGTCTCCAACAATCAGCACAAGACTGCAAGTACTGGTGTCTGTGGCATGAAATAACTCAGTCAACCATGCTCTAGGCTCAAAAGACTATAGACTGGCACCTGGCGGTGTTGGGGCAGTATGAGCACCAAAGCCAGAGGCCAATAAGGTCTCAAGTGATTGCAGCTAACCAGAGCAACAGCACTGTCGCTGGGGCTCAATAACTGAGCCACTCAAGCCCCAGGCTCAGAATAGTACAATCTCTCCCTGTCAGAGATTGAGCCCTTATAAAAGCAAAGATGCCAAGGACCACCAGAAGATTTTGGGACTGGTGTACATGCAATGCCAATGACTAACCATGTTCCACATGATTATAACAAACAGATCAGCAGTGGTGTCTCAGGGCCGTCAAAGCTCAGCCATCCAGGCCACACGCTGGCAACATAGTAATATCTGTCCTAGTGTTCACAGAGGCCAGATGTTGGTCAACACTCTCCAGAGTTTCATGGGTTCACAACCAGCAGAGCAGAGGTGGAGTCTGTGGGGAATTGAATACCAACTAGCATGCTGCAGGCTCTGAATGGAACATCGTAGTCTCTGACCCTATGAAGTATGAATCAAAGAGTATGGTGACCTGCAGCCAATCAGAGAATCCTGTTTGCCTGCACTGAATAAGAACTGTATTGTGTTAAAGAGGCTCTAGAGGACAAACTCAAAAGTGATTGAGACAGATTTGTAGAGGCAAATAGATACCCCCAGCATAGGCCTTATTATAAATGAATGATAAATAGACATAAGAGTCCCACACAAAGAGGAAGAAGATTGCAAGACAGCAGAAATGGAAACCTGAGAACATGAAAATAAAGACCAGCAAGAAAACAATAAGCTCTCATAACTCAAAACAAGGGAGGCCACAAATATTGAGCTGCAGGAAATGACAGAAAGAGAATTCAGAATTTTTATTTTCCATATAACCAAAGGCCTCAGAAATAAAATCAGAGAAAATTTATGGGAAATAAGAGTATATATGAATAGAGAAGTTGGGGTCCTATGTAGGAATTTTTGAGCTGGGTGCAAAATAAAGAATTAAAAATAGGGCTGGCAGTGTAGCTCAAAAGTGGAATTCCCCTTGGTTCAATCCTTAGTTCTGAAAAAAAAAAAAAAAAAACTTTTTTGAGCTAAATATGAACTAAACAAAGGAATCAATAAATGAATTAATGTACTCAATAGAAACCAACCCTGGTATGCTAGACCATATGGAAAATATACTCTTACTCCTGAAAGACAACTTATTCAAAACTGAAAACATAGTCAACAATACAGAGAAGACAATACAACATGACTAGAATATCCAAGAAATATGGGATAATATGAAATGACTTAACTAATGGATAATAGGTATTAAGGAAGATCTAGAGTCACAAACCCATGGATATTAGAAACTTCTCCAGATAAATATCAGATAATTTCTCAAACATAGAAAAAGATTTAGACATCCATGTACACAATACACTTAGAACACCAAGGCAAGAATAAAAACACTTCTCCACAAAATGACAAACATAGGTGCCAAGGAAAAAATCTTAAAAGCATTGAGAACAAAAGAACAAGTAACATTTAGGGGTAAAACAATAAGAATCACTCCAGACTTCTCAACTCAACTCATGACAGCTAGGAGGAGCTGATATGATATACTCCAGACCCTGAAAGAAAATAATTTCCAACAAAGACTGCTATATCCAGCAAAGATATCATTCAACATTGATTAGAAATAAACATATAAAAGAAGCCATGACTACCAAACTTGCATTAGAGAGAATACTTAAAGAAATAAAACATAAAGAATAAAAAAGAAGTATATACCAGAATCAAAGAAAACCAACCTCTACAATGAAAATTATAAACAGTAAAGAAAGAAATTGAAGAAGATTTTAGAAGATAGAAAGATCTTCCTTGCTCTTGGATAGACAGAATAAGTGTTTTCAAAATGTTCATTCTACCAAAAGTGATCTACACACTCAATGGAATCCCTATCAAAATACCAATTTTATTCTTCAGAGACCTAGAAAAATCAGTCTTTTTTTTGTGTGTGGTACTGAGGATTGAACTCAGGGGCATTATACCTCCAAGCTACATCCCCAGCTCTATCTTTTATTCTTTATTTTGAAACAGGGTCTCACTAATTTGCAGAATGCCTCACTAGGTAGCTGAGGCTGGCCACAAACCCAGATCCTGTGGTCTCAGCCTCCCAAATGCTGGGATTACTGGTGTGTGCCACCACTCCCAGCCAGGCATTAATTTTATATGAAGAAACAAAAGACCCAGAATTGCCACAGCAATTCTCAGGAGTAAGAACCATGCAGGAAGCATCACAATTCCTGACTTCAAATTATACCACAGAGCTACAGTAATAAAATAGCATTGTATTGGCCAAAAACAAACACATAGAACGATGGAACAGAATAGAAGTTACAGAAACACATTTTCAACACATGTGCCAAACACACATGTTGAAGAAAAGACAGCCTTTACAATGAACGGCATTTGAAAAACTGGTTATTAATTTGTAGAACAATGGCATTATACCCTTATTTCACATCCTGGACCTGGAAATTAGACCAGAGACTTTGAAGTTACTAGAGGAGAGCATAGATCCCAAACTCCAACATATAGGCACATTGACATTAGGTTCATATGTGAGAATATCAATGTCAATCTCAATATTCTGGATGGGGAAAGGGGAATGGGGAGGGAGCCAGGGGAAAGACCACTAAGTACTGTGTGCATGTAGTAACTCTCACTGTGAACTGCATTATGATGTGAGACTATAATGCACCATTAAACACACACAAACAAACAAACAAAAACCCAAAGAAGAATAAATAAATAAATAATAAAAGTTTCCTAATTACATGCTAATGTGAATGGTAAGGATTTACATAGAATTTTAATTCTAAGGAGTAACTGCTGGGAAATAATTCAGTTTTTAGTCATACAGTATATATTTTTTTTGTCATTAAGAATCTATTGAGAACACCAAGGGAATCAAAATAATTTTCCTGTGTGTTTTTATGGAATAATAAATGCATGTATTTTATCCACAAACACAAAATTGAGAGTATCCTGCAATGACGATAACCTTTTCCTGATACTACTCTTTTTCTTTAATATTACCTACAGATTTTATTTATAAAGATGCAATATAATGACAATCACAATGCATATAGTAGCTGAGTTTTGTTACAATCCAATTCCAATTTGCCAATGGTATGACACCTAACAGACATATGACTTTCCAAATATCTGAGAGTCAATTTTGGTAAAATGATGGTGATCATTAATCACATAATCTAGTATTTCTAAATATTTATTAATTGACACAAGTGAGTTCCCACTGGTATTACCTTCATGTCTCTTTTGGTTTCTAACCTGAGGGTTTTAAAATAATTTTCGAAAGAGCACTTCATAAATTGACCACACTATTAAAAAATTCTCATTAAATATTTGTGGAATCATCAAACTAGTTAAATTTTTTTTTTTCTGTAGTGAGTTCAATTGTGTCCCCAGCCATAAAAATGATGTGTGTTCAAGGCTTATCCCCCTGGCACTTAGGAATGTAGCCTTATTAGGATATAGGATTTTTGAAAACTAAATCAAGTTAAAATGAGTTCACACTGGATTAGAGTTGTTTCTAAATCTGATGCGACTGGAGTCCTTGTAAGAAGAAGAGGAAACACACAAACATAAGGGAAATGGCTCATAAAACTGAGGCAGATATAAGAATAATGTGTCTGAGAGTCAAGGTACACCAAGACCAGGGGCAATAGCCAAATGGTAGGAAGGACAGGATCTTCTCCAGAAATTTCAAGGAGACCATTTCCCTGAGGACACAGTGATCTTGGAATTCCACAGTTTCCAGTTTCTTCTCTAGAAGACTAATGTAATTTATCATATATCATTTCAGCAAGTTATTTTAAACTCATAAATAAATGGCTCCTACATTGTGCCAAACACAATTGAACATTCATAAATTAGTCGCCAAATTACATTGAAATTATATTATAATGATTTATTTATAATGATTAATCATTTGCATTATATACATTAGAATTGACCTAATATTTTATATAAATTTCTATTGATGGGATTAGCATAATTTCTGATGTACATACTTATATTATCTTTATTTTATAGTAAAAAAACTAAATGCCAATTATGATAAATAATTTGCTAGGGACTTATAGACAAAAGTCATAGCATAGACTAGGATCTACATATGATACTAAAGACTAAATAAAATGAAATAAGTCGAGCCGGGCGTGGTGGCGCATGCTTGTAATCCCAGCATTCGGGAGGCTGAGACCAGAGGATCCTGGTTCGCGGCCAGCCTCAGCTACCTAGTGAGGCACTCCGCAACTTAGTGAGACTTGGTTTCAAAATAAAGAATAAAAAATAGGGCTGGGGGTGTAGCTCGGAGGTAGAATGCCCCTGAGTTCAATCCCCAGTACCGCAAA